>BMAW01051349.1:333723-376720 GCA_019974015.1 Nephila pilipes | reverse complement strand
TTGGTATTACTTCGTTCAGTTACGTATTGTATGTAATCATAGCAAAGAGTTTGAAAAATCATTATTGACGAGAAGGTAACTTGCTAGGGTGCAGAGTGAGTTCATCATTTCGAAATCTGGCAACCCTGCTTATGAAACAGGGTTATGAATCTCAGAAAAACAAACATTGGATTGATTGATTGTTTATAAACGTTGCACGTGGAAGATTAATTATGGAAGGCTGTCAGTGACGAGAACGGCACCTGGGCACTTCTCCAAACTTCTACATCACAACTACAGGACTTAGAGGCCTCGCCTTGCATCAACCCTGCTACGTTGGGTCTTAAATAGTATCAGAACTCAGACACGACTCGATGAAACAACACTGCCGTGAGTTCGTGACCATGACCACTAGGTTATACGGCCTATAAGCTCGTTAGAGATTTTTTTTTATGTGAGTTAGTGATTTTGACATGTGATTCCGTGAGCAGTGCTGCCAGATCATGAAAACTCATTTATTTCCGGATGAGGTCCCTCTTCAGTCAACTAAATAATAGTCGAAAGTTGTCTTATAGGACAGATATGAAGCTAAAATATAAAATTTTGAGGAAAAGAATAATACCCTCTCTTTCTTACAGGTCATTTTATCTGCCGAAATACACAAATTCAAATCTGTTATCGTTACAGGTTACTTGATTGTGGTTCAGGTGAAAGTTCGGTCGTCAATGGCTTTGATAGTAACTCAAGTGATGTATGTATATAAACTGTTCATTACCCTTAAAGATAGTGTAAAAGTGATTAAACTGTTTTACCCTTTTCACTTTTATCATCGCTTAAACTCAGTAGTTTATGAAAAATGGTCAGAGAGAGAGGGAAATCTCTCTCTCTCTCTCTCTCATACACACACACACACACACACACACACACACACACACACACACACACACACACACACACACAGATTCTTCAAAGTTTTTAGGTAAAAAAATAAGTAGAATTCATTACATTATCAAACTGGTATATGCTGTAAACTGCCGCTGCCGCTGGCAAAGCGCCGCGCCGCCGCTGGCCGCCGCCGCTTCCGTGGCCTTTGCTGCGCTGACAGCACCGCTACTGTGAAAGGAGACTTCACACAATAGTTAACACCTTTCTTCAAATTTCCACACTACGCCTGCTGGAGGACTTGAGCCTCAACAAATTTAACGTGCATCAAAGCTCATACACAGTGTTGGCTTTAGTAGAAGATGGGCTCTAAACAACGACTCGACAAACAACGGCGGCTGCGGTCAGCGACCATAATCATCAGGCTACACCATGGGCACATGGTAGATTTTGTAATTATTTAATTTGTAAATCGGTAAAACATTTATGTGTTAATTTTACGTTGTGAGGATTACAAATCTATATTTTAGCACTTTAATATTTTAAAGTGCTAAAATACAGATTTGTATCAGTACTACCAAGTCATCCACAAGACACTGAGATCCATAAAAGAATGTCAATAGCGTAAGATTTTGGCTTAGAAAATGAATCAAGAGTTTAAAAAAAAGACAAAGGATGATTCCAAATACGGTTTTATAAACACAAACTTAGCAGTCGTATGAAAGCAGTATATATTTGATGAAGATATGAGGTAGGTTAATAAGATCTTTTTTGAAGAAAATAATTTGCTAAATCAAGTTGGTGTTATTGTGTGCTTATCTGTTCAATAGGGCCAAAAACAAGTTGACGTTGATTCCATCGATTAGTTTCGACTTGGTAGCCATTGCTGCAAATCAAGTCAATTTCTGCCGCAACGAGTTATCAATTTTTTCTCCTTTCAGTTTCACTGTCGATTAAACCTACATTTATGATATTATATCGGGTAGTATTCAAAATGGATTGTTTCGGTGGTCTGCTCCAAAGAAAGCGAAGATGGTCTCATTGACGGAAAATTTATGGAAAACTTTTTGGGATGCGTAAGGTAGCATGCTCACGGTCCTCTTAGAAGGGAAACGATCACTGGACAATACAAGAGTGAGTTACTTGAGCCATTTCATTTCCATTCCCCAATACGGGTACTTTTTGAACCGCCCTCGTATATAACAACTATAGAGATTGGGTGAAAAAATGTATTTGGAAAACATCTTAATTATGCTTACATAAAACAAGTGAATATCCTTGAAGAATTTTCTCCGTTGAATACCATCTAAGAATGATACAAAGATAAGTTTTTTTCCATCTAAGAAATGATGTATGATATTTAGTCATTTTTTGGCGTGTAAGAAAATACCGGGATGAAACAATTTCTGGTATTGTTCTTAAAAATGAAAATCTAATTCTAAATTATTGAAGATTTTGGTGTGCGTTTATTTAGGAATGGCTGAGAAAGTCTCTCGGTACTATAAATATTATACAATTTCTATTAATTTCTAGGCAAAATAGAAATGATTCGCAAATTAATAAAAACTTACCGATTTATTTCTTACCACTATTTGCTATCACCTCTGATTAAAAGGAAGATTCTAATTATTTTTTAACATTGAAATTTATGATTGTTTATTCCTAAGAAAACAGTCTTTTTTTTTTTTTAAATCAGTGATAAGTTAAAACTCGTTTCCGGTCTTGTTATATTTACTAACAAATAAAATTCATGATGAGGAAATTTCTAACAATAAAATTCATTAGTTATAATGCTACTCATTCTTTTAAATTTCGCCAGTATGGAGAAATATTTATTTAGATATTTATCATATTAAAATCAAAACATGAAATCAATTTGTACAATACACTAATTAGAAAATAATTAAGTGAAGAAAAAAAGTTACAGATGAATTAATCAAACAAAAACATAAAAGGAACAATAATGAATGTGGGATTTTTTCTTTTGGAAAGAACTGTTCTTATACATTTTTTGAAACTTTAGAATATATATATATATATATATATGTATATATATATAATTAATACAAGGGTACATGCAAATCAAGAGTGTGGCCTCAAATGGAATGACAAAATTCAAAAACAATTTACTACTTTATTTATAATACTTAATGTTCCATTAAGCAAAATTTTAGAATTATTTTTTTATGCATATTTTTCTTGATGCAAATGACGGAAAAAAGTGGCCATTTCGGATTATAGAGGAGTACTATGTGGAGATTTGTAAGCTGAATTACTATAAGTTTAGGCAGCGATGCGTGAGTTCTCGCCTTGTTTCAATAAGAGGTTGAAAAGGCAGGGGAAAATAAAGGGAAAAAAAAAGGATTGGAATCACAACCCACACATCTCAAATAAAAAGAAATAAATTTAGCAGGAGGAAAGCTCAGAGGTAGTAGCCCTAGATATAGTCAATTACTGCTGAGTAAAAACTAAAGAAACAAAATTTTATGAAAGAGCAAAAGTTTCCCTAAGAGAAAAAAATATATATAGTTTTTCCTGTTTTCCACCTTCTCGTTTTAAGCTAAAAAAACAACAACAAAAGACGAGTTGTAATAATGGAATAAACCAGATTTACAATTACCAGCACAAAATTACTGTAAAACACTTCAGAAAAAAAGAAACCCAGAACAATTGAAAGCAAAATAATTTACAGAATATAAATGGATAAAAATGAGGCAAAAAGAAATAGCAGTTTAATACACCATGTTCAATGAGAACCCCAGAAGTGCCGATTATAGAAGGTAATATTAAAATGGCAACAATAACCCTAGTGGTCTGACCATGAACTTCAGCTAGTATTTGTGCATTTCTGTCAAGAATCATGGGTTCGATCAACCATTTGAGGCCATTGTGGGAGCAGAGGCTGAAGTCTGTGGTTCCATTTGATCCGAGTTTCCAGTCTCAAGTTGGCGTGGTGTGAAGTTTGAGAGGGAGATACTGCTTACAGGTGTCGTCCTCGAATTCATTCAACGATTTTTCACTCGACCGAGGTTTCAAAACAGGGAGTCTGCCCAATACCCATCCTGTTGCTTCTAAGTGTAGCGGTAATAATCAATGTACTATTAAAATCTGAAACTACAGTGATGATAATGAATTTTAATATTATTGCCTTTTCGATTGTTGCACCTTGATTCGAATTTTTTGTAATTCAATCAATGAATACAGCTATGAATTGAGCTATATTTTATAAATCAAAATGAACATTGTATGAATCGTATTTGACAAATTTGTTGATATTATTTATATTATAAATAATTTTGTATTTAATTATAGTTTATAAATTATTTAATATTATATACAATCTTATTCATAAATTTATAAAATTATAAAATCGCAAAATTTTCGCTCTTAAAAACTTCAAATTTTCCAATTATCAATGCAGATTTATTTAATTTAGAGCTATTTGTGTTCACAGCAAACAGATAATCCAGCGGTATTTAATGAGTCTCCAAATTTATCTCGCAGTCATCGCTAACTCACCTGATGCTCCTCTTTAGCACGCTACGTATCGGAGTTTTTATTTAAAATCACCCTCTGAACTGTCCGACCAATAATCACAACTGAAATTTTCTGCCAAATCGGTTGACGGAATGGAAGACTCATGAAAGCAAAATCCATAATTTGAGTGTGCACTCGAGCTACCTAACGGATTTCATTCAAACCTCTCTTTTAAAATACCTCCTGGTACTATTAAAACGCAATTGCATCAGAATTACAAGTTGATTATAGGGTCCAAACACTGAATTGCCTTTGGTTTTACACACATCATACATATATATATATGTCATATATATAATATATATATATATACCTTAATATATTAACAATATATATATATATATATACATACATGCATACATACATGCATACATACCTTATGTATATGTATATATATATATATACACTACTATATAACTCTCCATATATATATGTATATATATAATAACTATATATATATGCTATATATGAATATATATATATATATATATATATATATATGAATATATGTATATATGAATATATATCATATATATATATATAGATTTTCGATATATATATATATATATATATGTATATATATATATATATATATAATAACATATGTATATATATATATATACATGCATATATAAAGTTAAACTAATAAGATGTATATATTTATCAAGCTAATGGACTTAAAATTTTGACACGTTTCAAGCAAAGGTTAGTACTCTAGAAAGACCTGGTTACTGGTTTACTACGAGCGCCATCTCTGGGTTAGTCTTGGGAGTTATTGATCGATGTGTTAATTACAGATAAATTAAGTACATTAGCTACATATACATGAGATCAAAAAAGTATTAATATCTCAAGATTTTATATAAATTATATTTTACTTTATATTTCAAAAAATTGTTTTATAACTTTTAGTCCAGATTCAAATAAAAACTTGATTTAAAAATTTTTATTTACTTATATATATATATATATTTAGTTAGTAAATTTAAGACTAAGAAAAAGACAATTTTTAGTTTTACTATCATTCGGTTTACAAACGTTATCTGTTACCATTATGACTACGATAGCCTATGGTCAAGGTCGAGGACTCGTGATCGGTGGTTTTCGTCGAGTCGTGGGTTCGAGCCTTTGATGCCACTTATGACCTTCCGTGTAGGCGGAGTTGATGCCCGTTTAATCTGTCGAGGCTCAAAGTTCTCCCGATGGTGTGGCGTGGAAGCTTGCAAAGGAAGGAGCCAGCTCAGGTGTCGTCCTCGTCACTTGACCGAGGCTCAAAATTACGAGATCCGTCATCAATAGCCCTCGTGTTGCTTCTAGAGTGACGTTAATAAAACCGATGAATCAATATGTGTTACCATCCATAAAATATTTTTGTTTTATTGAACAATTTTCGTCAGAAAGAGGTGCCACTTTTACAATCTAGGAGTGACAAGAATTTCAATTTAATGTTCTTTTTTATTCGAATTCCAACACTTTTTATGACCTTGCACTGTGTATCAGTTGGTCACACAAATCTTTTAATCATTTTTTCACCCACTTCCTGATAAGCTACAACCTTAAAATTTTATAAACATTCACAATTTGGATGACAATACAATATTCGTTTATAGAACTACAGATAAAAAATGATTTTAATAAAAAAGTTCTATGCAAAGTTTTGCAAAGAGCAGATTTAGCCTTCCAAGGTCCGCTTTTTCTTATATTTATTATTAAATTACTCAATTAAATATAAGAATTAAAGAAAACGATGAAATATCGAGAAATGGACAATAGTCAACTTTTCCGATACTAAAATTAAAGAAAACTGTAAATTATTAGATTGAATATATTTAAGCTAAATGTAATTAAAATTTAAAGTAAACGAATTAAGTAAGATTCAGTATCTCTATTTCTATCTTATGGGGGGAAAGAATACAAAAAAAAAAAAAATTAAAAAGTAGAAAAATAATTTTTCTTCGATTAGTAAGAAATTAAATGAAAATACACCGAAAATTACAGTTTATCATCTTCATGCATAAAAAAGAGTGAAGATTTTTTTTCATCCAGCTGAAAATTTCGGATTAAAAAGTGAAACGTCGTACGCACTCCAACAGTCTAATTTATTATTACGCTAATGCGCTTTTAGTCAAAGATTTTCAGCTGGATTAAAAAATCTTTACTGTTGATTAAAAAAAAAAATTTCACTTTTTTATGTACCATGATGATAAACCATGAAGATAAATGATGATGTCCTTTTCAATATATTTTAATTTAATTTCTTAATGGACAAAAAAAAAGTTATTTTTTACTTTTTGGGGTTTTTTCTTACTAATTTGCCACATAGATGTGGTGGATTTATATATATATATATATATATATATATATATATATATATAATAGGAATCCATTCTTTTCTACCTTTATGTTCTTTCGCGTTTTGATTCGTTAAAAGTGGTAGAGGAATCGTATAAAGCGAACAACAATGACATGAGAATGAGTTTCCGAAATCTACAATTCAAAGCGAAAAATATCTGAATTCATCTCACAAGATTAAGAAGGATAATAAATACGTAACAATGAATTCATTATCTTAAATAGGCTCATAAATTATACAAATGATAAGTGTTTCATGTAAAGGCGATAACTAGACGAATTTGTGTGCTTTATACTCATTATAGTTATCTATTAATCTGATCGATCATTCATCCATGAATCATGCGAAGGATTATCATGCAGAATCGAATCATTTGATTACAGGCTGCTTATCTTTGTATGGTTTATTGTTACAAAAATATTTGACCAATAAAAATCTTGTGGTGGTGATATTAAACATCATATACTAAAACAAAGTTTATGTTCTTTTTTTTTTACTTATTGTCTGACATTTTAATTTTACGTTCATCAATATTTCATTTTCAAATGTTATACTGGGTGTTTCGAAACTCAAGAACAAACATTTAAGGGGTGATAGAAAACATCATCACAAGCAATTTCACCCTACAAACCAAAGGAATGCATGAACAGCTATACGGTGCTGTAATGGAAAGCGTAAAGCGCGAATTTTCTTACACATTGACATTTCTACCGTAGATTTCAGGAAGATGGCGACGTACAGTAATCAGGAAATGGAAATGCCACCTAAAATTCATGGTAGAAATGACGATGTGAAAGAAAATTCGCGCTTTATGCTTCCCATTACAACGCTGTCAGCGGTTCACAGCTTGTTCTCCACCTATGCATTATGTGGTAAAAACTGCTCGTTTAAAGGTTTTCTATCACCTCTTAAATTTTTGCCTATAAGTTTCGAAACATCCTGTATTATATAATATTTATTGTATCGGCCCCTATACACGTATTGTTTGATATATTTTAAATATTTCTTTTACGATAGAATTGAAATCTTTCACAGCGTAATTTTAAATTGTATTATCCATTATTGCTAATTTTTATTTGCATCTTGACGCATTTTGCGCTTCTAATCAATGATATAAAATCCATATATGTTTCATTCACTTAAATTTTAAAAAAAACTAGAAATTAACTGCAGCTTCTTTAATTTCGTACTATTGAACTCAACAAAATCGTCTTTGTAAATTTATATTACTATATTTACGACCTTACACTTATTGGATTTTATACTTTTTAAGGCGAGTAAAACACTTTTTCACTGGTGTAATTTTATGCCAAAAACAGATTAAAGAACCACTATATTCAATATATTAATGATCTACAGGCATATATTCTTATATTAATTGTAGGGTGACAGTTTTGACAGATGTTTACTGGCTTAAATAGTTGGTACCCTGTGTGTCCTGAATCTATCAAAGACACCATCATATGAAATAATAAGGGAGGAATGGGTCTCGATGTGTTTTCATGTGCGGTGATGTAGAAGTTTGGATAGGAAGTCGTCTAAAACCCAGGCGTTACCCAGAATACAAAGGCTGAACTTTCTATAAAGGTTCTAAAACATGAATGCATGAGTCTCAATTTTTATTTTTATTTATTTATTTTTTTTTTTTTTTTTTGGGGGGGGAGCACCTCTGTTTAAAAGGAAGGTCAAAGTGAACAGGATGAAAATTTGAAAATTAAACAAGAAGTAAGTACTTTCTCGGTAATTTCAGTTTCAAATTACTTTTTTTATTCATAAAGTTCATTGTAGATAAAATTTCTTAATTTTTATGCAAAACAGAGTTTTTCTGTTCTTTTTTTTAACTTCTTAAATTTAATTCTTTTTTTTTTCTTCAAAATATTTTAACTTTGTAACTCAGAATTGATGAATAAGAGCCCTGGAATTAATAACGATAATAATAGTTAACATAATAGATAAGTATCGCCCACATATTTAACTGTCGTCTTAAAATCTCATTATCCCTGTAATAATCAAGTACTTACGGCAACTTTATCTATAATTTATTAGCTGTAACAATTATTTTATCTATAATTCATTAGCATTCAAATAGATATTCGAAAGTGGGTGTAAAAATTTTGAATTCTCAAAGATCTTGGGTTAACGGGTCAGCAACAACCATGAAGCTAAAAAAAAATTGATATCAATAATTAGGTAATAAAATGCGCATGAAACAATTTGACCTCGCAGACAGCGAGCAGCAGCTTTATTCACATTTTTTTTTTTTTTTTACTTTGATTGAGATCATAACTAAAAGGCAGATTTCTCTTAACTGTATGGCTTAGTAAGATAACGATATTCTCCGCGAAGTGAACCTTTGTTGAAAAAAAAAATGTCGTAAAAGTGGCGAGAGAGTGTTTAAATGGCCTTCATTTGCATTTCGTAAAAGCGATCCAGACTTTTATGAAACGGAGTGCCAGGCATAAATCTCTAGGATAAGAGCACTCCAACACTAGAACATTTCAAAGCTGACACCTGTTCTGAAATAAAACTACGAAAACGAGGGGAAAAAGGTTTTAAAAGATATTTCTTTTGAATGAAGCTGCAAAATTCAAAACGGAAGAAATGTAGAAGAAAAAGAATGCCTCTGTGAAAATAAAAGAAAAATGCTTTAGTGCACTAAAAACTATATCTCAGTCTTTTATTGTGACATGTATATTTTAAGGAAATAAATATGATAGTGCGGTTTGAAAGGGGAGAAATACTCTCTCTCTTGTTTGTTTTTTAATTATGGGACAGTGTTTTTATTTTTAGAGGGCTTTGTTCTTGTTACCCCTTGCTATTGACTAGAGATTGCAATATAAGTAAACCCTTAAGTCAATTTACCAATAAATTGCGAATTTTTGCCTCAAATGGTTACCGGGAAGTCGGTAAATGAAGTACATAAATCAAAATACGAGTATATTTCAATAAGAAAATCCAAGAGATGGCGCTCGTAGCATCGAAAATGGTTTGTTTTTAGTAATTATCATGACTCACTAGACAGCTGTCTAAGTCTCAGTGACTTCCATCTCATGTTTTTATTTTATTGTAGTTGAAGCAAGAGACGTGTTTATATAGAAAAATGGGAAAAAGTGAATTTCGAGCGGCGAGGAAACACCTATATTTAAAAAACTTAACACCAAAAGAGATCAAAACTTGTGCTGGATAAATTTCATGGCCCATTTACTCCTGTATTTGCAACTTTTCACAATTGGGTAAACGAGTTTAAACGTGGCCGTACATCCACATAAGATGAAGATTGTTCAGGTCGTCCAGTGGTAGTGTCTACTCCCGGAATGATTGACACAATCCACAATATGGTTTTGAGTGATCGACGAATCAAAATGCGTGAAATATTTGAGGCCATTGGCCTATTGCAAGGTACAGTGCTTTCAATTTTGCACGAAAAATTGGGTGTGAAAAAAATGTCGGCTAGATGGGTGCTGCGTACCCTCTCAATGGAAAATAAACTCAACCGTGTGGTCTACTCTGAGGCTATTTTGGCGCAGTTTCGTCGCAATTCTGATGAATTTCTGTGTCGATACACAACAACGAACGAAAAGATGTGTCACTACTACACTTCAGAGACAAAGAAACAGTAAAAACACAGTGGGAATTTAAAGGCAAACGGGTGCTGAAGAAAACAAAGACGGTGAAATCGGCTGGCAAGGGGATGGCAATGGCTTTTTGGGATGCATGCGGAATCATCTACACCTATTACTTGGGGAAAGGAAAAACTCTTACTTAAGAGTATTATGCTTCGTTATTGCACCGGTTGAGCGTTAAAAACAAGAAAAAACTTCCTCATTTGAAAAAGAAAGAGATCCTCTTCCATTAAGACAATACCCTGGTGAACACCTGTACACTTTCGAGGCAAAACACATGTCTGCACCGTATTCTCCTGATTTGGCTCCCAGTGACTTTGTTTTTATTTATTTCCAAACCTTAAAAAAAATGGCTCGGCGGACAACGGTTCACGTCAGACGAAGAGGTCATCACCCAAACAGACACCTATTTTCCAGACACCTATATTCAGACAAAAGTAAGACCTTCCAAAATCTTACTTTTTTTAAATAGTTTTAAAAAGTTGAAGAAACGCTTGGAAAAGTGTACAGAGCTGAAAGGAGATCATTTTGAAAAAAATCTACATAAAATAATTTTTCTATCTTCTTCTAAATACATATTCAATGACCTCCGAACACTTTTTCTTCGACCTATGCTATTACGTTACCTAAGAAAGATAAATTTAACTTATCGATCAAAACAAAAACAGAAATATAACTCAGCTTCTTGTTCACAAAATTTAACAAAAATTAATAAAAACGTTCAACGTACAAAAATTAGATCACAATTAGGAGACTAAAGTATTGATTAGTTATACATCTTATGTACTTATTCTTTAAGCAAATTGATAGAAAAATCCCGTTTTTGATTCAGTATTTAATTATTGTTTTCAGTGTGAAAATTTATTTGCTTGTAAATATTATTTATAATTCGTTATAATATGCTGAATTTTATTTAAATTATTTGTACGTTCAATTCATTTTCATATTTTTATGTCACAGTAAGCAAATATAAAATGTTTTATTATAACGAATTCTTATTTTATATTTACTGTTTAAAGAATCCCCGGTACTTCACTGGTGTATTGGTTTTATTTGAAAATTTTACCAAATTACCGATAAAATACAAAAAGTCGGTGAATTTGCAATTACTGCAATAGACTTCCTAGGTTAGATTTTAGATAAGTAGTAGTTAGTTCTAGTCTTTATTTTTAAAAAATAAAATTTCAAATTTTTACTTTAGTTCTACATGTGACTGATCCGTTTGTTGAGTCCTTCAACAAGTTTGGTAACCTAACACTAATTCTTTGTGCGACGGAAACATTTTTTTGTTCAATAAGGATACGAGGAATGCTCTGGAAATAAGTTTCGTCATTTTTTTTTTTTTTTTGAAAGAGCTCATGGTATACCAGATGAAACAAGCAATCGCCATTAGAATCCACACATGTTGCTCGTGCAACGACGGAAGTAGCGTCAGTGGAAGAGGTCTGACGCATGCGCAGTGATGAAGAAAAATAGTAACAGCACACCAGCATGTCCAAGACGTGACTGACAACGTGGTCAGCAATGGAAGTGCGTGCTGTTATCCGGTACGAATGGGCACGTGGGATTAATCATCCAGGAACGCCTACAGACCAAGTATGGTGAACAGGTCAAGTCTCGTCAAATGGTTGAACACTGATGTTGCATGTTCAGTGAAGGAAGGTAGAATGTGGAGGAGGATCGAAGTGGGCATCCATCCACACCCACGATTGAAAACAAAAATATTTTTCTGCTAGTACTGCTAGAGTGCAGGACATGGTGTAAGCGGATAGGCGCTTAACGGTGTCAGACGTGGCGTCCACACTGCGTACTCAGGTTCATCCAAAACAGTATTGGGGAGTACTCAATGCTGTACTTACAGTACTTTCAACACTGAGTACAGAGTTTTACCAGAGTGGTTTCTTCATACTGATTGCACGCTCCTAAAAATGTCTTAATGCCAATTGCGACTATGTCGTAAAATAGCGCAAGGTATGTATTTCATGATGACATGACTAATTTTTTATGCAATAAATTTTCCTTGTGAAAAAATTGACGAAACCTACTTTCGGAACATCCCTCATATAAAGTTTATTTTAAGATTCTTTCCCGAAGACATTGATTATGCATATTTTCTTTGTATTTTTTGCATATTTTTATACCTTCTTAAAATGGGTTTCTGCCAATTCGATTTAAATAAGGAGAACAATAAAAAGAGCTGATAAACTCATCTTAAACGAAAACACTATAAAATGACAGAAATCGTTTCCATCTTATTCAGTATGTTTATTTTGTGTAAGACAAAAATCATTTTAATTCATTTTAGAATAATACTTAACAAATAGTTAATTTCGTTACTCGCACAAATACGTAATAGTATTTTCATTGATGATTACTGGAACAGAAAAGATGTAATTTTTTGATAGATGCTTTAGACAAGAGTGGAGAATTCAAAAAGGTTTGTCTCCGTCACGCACAGCTCATATTTTTTTATTGTCAAAGTTTGAACTTGAAGCATTTGTGTGTATTGATAGCGATGGCCGTGAGTCAAGGTAACAAGCTCGTAATCAACGATGTTCGAGTCCCGATTACTCTGAAACTTCGTCCTTTTAATAAATGTAGAAGACTGCACGTCAACCCTTTTAATAGGGCCATCCCCCCCCTAGTAATAATATAAAATAGTACCTCCCGATAAAAGGGACAACCACAGGACCAGACACCTTGTCCTTTAAATAGAGGTGCCCTTCATAAGAGGTAAAAACATACGAGGTGTGGCTATTAAGGAATGAGACAAAAGCTGCTGCAGAAGAAGTACGCATGCGCCAAACATAAGCGACCGACAGCTATTTAGGGTGAATTCTTCTCTTTCTGATACCGTGCATCTCGTTTCGGTAAGCAAATCTGTATAGCCATAGCCTTCGTTAACATTTAAGAGGGGTTTTTTTGTTTGTTTGTTTCGCCGGAAAAATGTTAAGTGAACAACGAATTGTCGATAATTTCATATGAAATGAGGAAAAACCACTACTAAAACTTATAATTTATTTGAAAGAAGTGAATAGCAATGAATGTTGATCACGTGCACATGTT
Organism: Nephila pilipes; assembly: GCA_019974015.1. Lineage (NCBI taxonomy): Eukaryota > Metazoa > Arthropoda > Arachnida > Araneae > Nephilidae > Nephila > Nephila pilipes. The sequence goes on along the minus strand of BMAW01051349.1, from coordinate 363,280 downwards.
TTTGAGAGGTTTAAGCGTTTTTCAAGATGGTCGAGAAAACGTTGAAAATTATTTGCACCCAGGTCACCCTTCAACGTCAAAATCAGATGACAATATCAAAAAAATCGTTAATCTGGCTCGATCTCCTCAATGGTTTAGTATTCGTGCGCTTGCTCAGACTGTAGGAATTTACAAAGAATCCGTTCGGCAAACTTTTTCCACCAACACAATGCACCGACTCATTCCACATTGTCTATCAAGATGTTTCTAGTCAAGTACAGCATCCCAGAGGTAGACTATCCGCCTTATTCGCTGGATTTTGAGCCAGGCAACTTCTATCAGTTTTCCAAGGCAAAATCTGTATTTAAAGGAACAAGATTTGTGTCAGTTGATACTGTAAAATGAAAGCGCCACATGTCTTGAAGGAGCTGACAAAAGAAGACTTCTAGCTCTATTTCGAAAAACGGAAGATTCGTATGTAGTGTTGTAGAGATGAAGGGTGGGGCGTATATTGAAGGTGATAATAAGTAAATAAGTATGACACCAAAATAAAATGTTTTACAGCGTAAGTCTCTTTATTTAATAGCCATATCTAGTAGAAGGCTGCACGTCAACCCTTAATAGGGCCATTTTTACTAGTAATGATATACAATAATACCTCCCAATAAGAGACATCCACAGAACCAGATATCTTGTCCCTTAATTAGAGGTGTCCCTTCATAACAGGTAACTAACATACTATTCAAAGATACCGGGACCAACAGAATTGTCCCTTAATAGAGGTGTCCCTTACAAAGAGGTACTACTGTATTATATTTTTAAGAAAGAGATCGGTAAGAGAGAGAAAAAAAGTTCATTTGGCTTAATTGGAAAAAAAATTAATTTGATTTTTAGGATTCTTTTATGGGGGGGGGGTTATACATTGCTGGCGATTTAAATTGCAATCTCATGAAGGGAAACAAATACAAAAAAAAGATATTTATTGTACGTAAACAGTTTGGCATGAAGACAAAATGATTAAATTTTCAAGCAGTTTGGATGCTTACATAGTTGCGAAATTAGTAGCAATAGCTGCCACCCCTAATAGCTGAAAGTACCCTCATCCGGTTAGGAATGGAGTCGAACTGGGATTGGATGACAGAAATGGGCAACTCATTCCATGCTCCTTCAAGTCTGTGCCACACTTCATCAACCATATGAGCTAGAGAGGGAGGTGTACCAACCTCTCAGTAACCCATGAACAGATGTTTTTCAATGGGTGACAGATATGGAGACCATCCGGGCTAGGGCAACATTTGAATACCCTGTGTATTTAGGAAGGCCAGAACAACATATGGTCTTGCATTATCTTGTTAGAAGAGGGCATTTGGCAGTTCTCGAAAGAAGAGCAATACCACTGGATGTAAGATGTCAGAAATATACAAATCTGCGTCCAAATTACCGTAGATCCGAACTAGAAATGCTCGTATCATGTACTCAATGGCTGCCCAAACCATCACACCAGGTGCACAGCCCCTATGCCGATATCGAATGCAAGCAGGCAACGAGTAGTCTCCTCGGAGCCACCAGACACGTATGCGACCATCAGAATACTGCACGCAGAACTAGGAGTCGTCTGAAAAGACGACATTGTGCCACTCCTGTATCCAGCTTTGTCGTTCGGTGCACCAGAGTTGCCGTCTCTCTCTATACTGCATTGTCAAGGGAAGCCGAAGTAATGGAGGTCGTGCTGACAGTCCAAGCTGAAACAAACGAGGTACAAACTGGGCATATTGTAAACATGCTCATTTCCTGACTAATGGTCCGTGATGTGATTGTACGATTTTGCAGTGCTGACCTCACAATTTGTCTGTCCTCTTGGGAATTAGTCAAGGGAGGGTGTGGAGATCCTGAATGCCATTCAGTATGACCTTCAGAAACCCTTTGATTCCATATTCGCATTACAATGGTTGGGTTTCGACCAGTGCGACGGGCAATATATAACCGAACAATAATGCCCACTCTCGATAGACAACGATCCTGCCTCTATCGAATTCCGACGCTTGCTGGGTTAGCATTTCTACTTCTTATTCGAGACATAACACAATATTCTGAGCAAATTCCTACCTTTCAAAGCGCTTTCCGAATGATAAATTCACTACACAACTTTTATTTTATGCAGTTCTTCGGATTTCGTTTCTCCTTCTTGCGTCATCTAAATGCACTGAAATATTAATCATTTTCATACCCTAATCTCTTCTTTCTTTCATGTGATTTTGAAGTTCGTCAGATAATTCCTTCCTGGTGTTGTAATTTTAATAGCGAGCAGTGTATATTTACCGCCACCAGTTAGTTGTCGTTCAAAGGTAAGACAATTTTTTTTTATTTCATTTTATATTGAACTACATGATATTTATAAATATATTTCATAAATACTACAATCTGAAAAAGTATTTGTAAATTAGGTTATTCTTATATTCTTGGAAGGGGAGGAAAAAAGGAATTTTGTTCCCTTTTCCATAAAATTTGATATCACAGGGATCAATACCCAGAAGAACGCTGCAAGCTATACAAATAAATCTTGTTCTCTTGTAACGTATCTTGTTCTTTTAACCCCTTAATGGTGTTCAAAATTTTATGAAGCTGGTGGTAAATATACTTCCAATGGTCTTAGAAAAGGTTAAACTATACTGAAGCTCAATGTCCTCACAAAGGCGGGAAGTTCGGAGAAAGATGTACAGGCTCATGTGTTGTTTTGTTCATTTCACTGTGGCTCCGTCGCCAATACCTTTGTGCACCATTAATAATATAAACCCTTTGAGCTTGGTGGCTAATCATATTGAATGAGTTAGAAAATGATATTTAATAATTTGTATTTTTAATCGTAAACTCCTATTACTGTCTGAAATTAATGAATTAAGGGATAAAACAAATTTTTAAAAGAAGAATAAGAAATAAATATCAATTAAATTTATTATGTGTTTATATAAAGAAATTATTAGGGAATGAATTCCTGTAGAACAGCGTATGTGTCGCCCATTTAACCCTTCAATTATTTATATGTTTATAAAGTATGACAATTCAAAGCAATAAAAATAGATGAAGCAAATAAAGAGAAAATTTAATAATATTAAAATTAAAATAAATTGAGCAAAAACTAATGGATTGCTCAATTACTAATGAAATGCTCCGTCTCAAATTGACTAGTCAAACAATGAAAGGTATCAAATTGGTTTTACTCGGACCTTCGAACATTCAAAATTCAATATCAAAACTAAACTAAACATGTTCCATATTTTTATCAATCAAAACTAAATTGTTATAAATATGGAACATGTCCCTACACACGTCCGAGTCTAAAGATTAATATCATAAAATACAACTTTATCTTTTACCGTCAAACTATCTGAATTCGAGTCTACTAAGCGTGTAATCTAGATTCGATTAGATATCTTTTCATCTATGATCACTTCACACTAATAGCTGAGTCAATACTTCCAACCTCTCTCTTACCACTAACCCACTTATTAAATTATCCTTAGTTTATACATGTTACCACATTACTCTTATTCATGTGGGGATGGTCACCCGTTATGAATTAAGATATCTCTTTCAGAAATAAATTAAACTTAATTGATGACAATTCAAATTTGTAGAACTGTTATTTGCAATGAGGGATATTCATTCCTGGGGCTAAATTCGCCTAGAAAAATGTCAAGGGATTCACGTCTACACTTTTCTACTCATTGAACAAAAAGCGTCCCTCTTTTTCTCAGGTTCTCTCGTCCAGCATACGTTTCTTTGTTTTTTGAATCTCTTGCTCTAGACTGAGGTAGAGGGAAAGGGAGAACCAATCACTGTAAAATCTGTCGCATCATCAACATGTGCAATTCTGTTTTGCTGACCTCAAGATAGGTAGATGAAAAGGAATTTCACTGTGGTCTCGCTCTATCCGCACCGTGGGAGAGGGGGAACGACAATCTCAATCCCACATTCATTATCATTCTAATCTAATGTACAAAAGTCATGGTTCATTCATCAGAGGACTTTTTCAACTCAAATTACATCAATGAAACTTCCCAAGGATTATTTGAAGGGAAATATGCGTGAGAACCCCGTTTACAGAACGAAAATTTGAGTTCTTATAAACTTTGAGAGTTGTTAAGCAAATCACCAAATATATCTGTTAGCTTCTTCTAAATAACCATCACTTTAAAAACGTTAATTTATTTCAAAATTTGAATAATTTCATTCTATAATTTTGAGTTCTTCTATGATAAAGATATGCATGTTTCTGTTTGGGCTCAGCGCTTTTGAATTATAAGTTGATTGTGATCACTCCAGTCTTTTATCCAGAATACTTCCCGTTTATTCCAGATTCCAGTCGATTGTGATAATTAACATAAAATCTTAACATATAGAAAGTGGTGATAGCGATCCTTAAATATTTATCCTTTTATTTTTTAACAAATGTTATAAATATCCAAATTCGAATGCCAAGTTGAAATAAATGGGCTATTTATTAACGTGAATCATTTAGCGATTAAGTAAATTTTAATAAAAATATATATAAGTCGCAATATTCAATAAAAAGTATAAATTCATTAAAAAGCAAATTATGAAGTAGCAAAACTGAAATAATGTGAAATGAGGTGTTTATCTATTAATTATTAAAATCTCTATGTAATCCGTTGAACTTAACACTTCCAAGCAGCATAGATAAAATTATTATTTCCTTTTAAATATATCAATCAAGAATATGTTATATATACTAATCGTATAACAAAATTCCTTTGGATTAGAATAATTTTTGTGACGTTTTCCTTAGAACGAAATCGTACTTTTTAAACAGAACAAAATAAATTAACCTTATTTTGATTAGGTAATATGCATTCTGCATAATTGACATTGAGGTTGGTAATTTAATTACTAAGCTGATACAACACACACACACGCTTGACTAAGTCGAGAACTCTCCAACCATGAAGAAACTTAAATTAAATCACTCCAGTCGATTTTTATATTCTTAAAGCATTTGAAGAAAGCGTTTAAATTCCATCAGAAGCAATATCAACACGAGAAATAAAAGAATTTATTGAGAATTCTATTTTTGTGGACAAGCAATGAAAACAATGAAAAACATGTAAAAATAATACGAAAGAAACGACCAAACTACATTGTCTGCTGATACCAACAAGAACTCGGCAGCAAGACAAGACAATAGAGTATTTCAGCAGTTGCTTTGATTTATCGTCTGCGAAAATATCTGCCAGTATGAAGTGGGAGAAATAAATACACGTAATTCGTCGATTCCGCAGTGGAAGGTGAGGAAGAAAGCAACAAATGACTGATTTTGAAGACAGAATTCATTCCATTCTTTCAAAACCAAGATGGCATCAGCATCGGACTTCGTGATTTAGTAAAAAAGAAGCCGATGAATATGAAACCTTCCATTTGAGTATCTTTGTGGAAGTGGTATTGTAAAAAATGATCGCACTTTCGTAGAAATTTACTTTGATTACTTATGAAAATGTGGCAACACTCTTGATTTTGGTTTCTGTTTTCCCTGAAATTTTTTCATTTTGAGGTAAGTGAAATATGCGAACAAAAATATTTTGCTGATTATGTATAACTACTTTTATCTTCTTCGTAAGTTTTTACACGTTTTTGATCTTAAATAGTGATATTCTACTTAAAAAAGTGTTTAAATTCAATATTTTTTTAGGTGTAAACATGTAGTGAAAATGATACGTAATTTTTTTTTTTTTTTTCTTAATTCGTCAAGCATTTTTTGATTAACAGAAATGCAATGAGTGGTATATTTTCATTAAATTCGAAGTTCCATAAAATTACATTTATCATAAAAAACGAAAATTATCTTAAAAATTTTTATGATAAGAATACGGGAAAAGTAATACAATTTTTGCGCTATCAAATTTGGTCCCCTTTTTTTTTTCGTTATATTTTAAAGTATCTTCCTATATAAAAATATTACATTTCCGTTATTTAAGTGACTTTTTTTTTCAATTATATATTAACTTGAATTGTATTAAATACTTATTAAAACTATTTCATGTGATTAGAACAAATTAGAATTTTACGATAGTGATGAACATTAATGTAGTAAAATATTTCAGCTCATTTAACTTTTGTTTATGAAAAGTTTCGAATTATATAATAAATCAAAAGTTGTAAACGTTGTTGTAAATATCATGTAATCAAGCCTAAAGCTTTTTAATTTAACTATACTAATTTAATTTAATTTGAAAAACACTCAAATAAATCATTTTAAATATGTTAGACTCAGCTTTTAAAGAATCAAAAAACAGTAATAATTATTTAATTTTTTTAAAATTTCTTCAAGCTTTTAGAATTGGAATTTATCAATTGTATTCAGAAACGATGCTTTAAGAAGTAATAATTTGGTACAGTTACCAAAAGCTCAAGCAAATAATTGCTTAAAATAATTAAATTCATTAACTAAAATTATCAACCTCGTTATCAAACAGAAATCGAAGCTGACTTGATATGATGGAACTTGCGAGTTCTTTCCTCTTTAATTTGCACATAATACTAATCTATATGGTATGGTATTCTATTATTTGCTTCAACTTTTTCAGATACATACTTATTCTGGAGCTTTCCTCCAGAGAATTTCCTCGTGTGTATAGCGCTGTTTCATTATCGCATTACATATATACAGTAAGAGCTCTTTTACTGCCCTTTCTCGATTTACGTTGATTCAATTTAATTCATTTCTTTTTGTTTTGCTACATTTCACTTTCCCCCATGTTTCTTATTAATTTAATTTAAATTAATTTATTATGTTAACTTATTAATCCTATCGATTGGACTAAACTCAGAAGAAAATTAAAAGAGGTATATACGTATAATAATTTGATTGTACTTTTGAGCATGTAGATTATTATAAGGTATGATACAGTACTTGTAAGTATTTAATGCAAGTACACAATATGCAAGACACACGAACTTGTGCATGTGTTTACTTTATAAATTATATTAAGTGGTAAATTTATTCGTTTAGACCATGCTGGAGATTAAGAAAAGTAACCAATTAATCAAAATTTCTACCGAGAAACTCAAAATATTCTTATATATGGGTACGAGTAAGTAAAATTATATTTTTCTTTTTCTTCATAGAGCGTTCTTTCGAGGAAGACATCGGCGTAAGCATCATCGATCGAAAGAAAACTTATTATAATAGAGAAGCTAGTATTTATTCTTATTTTCACATTTTAATGACACGTTATACTTCGGAAAAGTACAAAATATAAAGTTAATAAAAATCTATATAAAAATATATGCATGTTTATGTGCGCTATATTCAACAAATATAATATAATACAAATTGATATAAAAATAGCTTTAAGAAAAATTATTTATTTTGGGTCGCGTATATGACTTTCCCTATTTAGTTAAAATGACCTCGTTTAATGCTGTTTCATTTTAGTGTGTTATTGTCTAGGAATGTATTATAAACGCTGAGCCTACTCTTATCGTAGGGTGTCGTCCTCGTGACTTGGTCGAGGTTCAGAATTACGAGATTCGTCACCAAAAGTCCTCGTGTTACTTCTAAGTACGAAGCTGATAGTCAATCAATTAGGTCAGATTGTATAATATAGTTTTGAAAAGTCGCCAGTAAGTTTATTTCCTTTTCTCTGTGCTTGTACCGTTACTTTTAAAACTGTAAATTGCCAAAGTGTTAATAATAATAATAAACGCCCCCGAAAACTTGCAACTGATTGTCTTGATTGCAGTTTGTTTACAGTGCATAATATTAAAATGTCATCTGTCCTCAAAAACAGGTACTTTTTGAACCACCTTCACATAGTCGAGAAAAGCGTGCTAGCAGTAAATATGTCTAATACCAACAGAAAATAAAAGCATAACACTTTGGAATTAAATTATCGTAAACAAGCAAGTTAATATTTTTTTGTTGCCAGTCTAATAAACGGTATGTAACAAACATTTTCGTTAAAATCTTGTAACTTATCTTTAAAGATTTTCAATTAAATGTGATTATGAACAATACACTACGACATTTGTCATTAACCGAATTAAATGATTCCCTCAAAGACATCATTATGTAAGCAAGGGAATTGTTACTCAGAGGTATTCTAGAGATCTTTATCTATTCCAAGGATACTCTAGCAAACCTTCTCTATTTTCGACCCTCTTTCTTGTGAGTGTGTGTCAACCAATTCTTACCTTTTTCATCCCTTTTTTTCTGTCTATAATGTAGTTTAAACAAATGTTTGGCACAGTTTAGCCAGATTTGGCTCTTAGGCCATATACTCTAACTGTCTCTCACTATTTTAAGGGCTTACAGTACCCTGCGAACAACTTTTTTTAGTTAGATATTTACTAGAAAAAGTTTTATTCACCATGTTTGAACATACATAAAATATGCATTTCTGGAAAAGAAGAAAAAAAACTTCATTTTATATAACCACTCACATCCAATTACTTAAATTTTTGATTTTCTTCAAATTATTTCAGAATTCCTGTTACTTCCACAAATTTTAATGTTTTTAAGCTATTTTTTGCTGGGTTTTTTAGAAACTTTTCTCACAATTCCATGTATGGACCTAGTTGTACTAGTATTATCTGTAGTTTTACAAAAAAATTTATATCAAACGCGACGAGAAACAGTAAAAAACAGCTATATCGAATTTTGTGGGTTTTTTTAAAAAAATAATAAATAAATAACTGAGTGTATCTAAATCCTTATTCCATGCCCGGAATTATCAAACATATTATACAAAACAACCAGAATAATGTTAAAGATTATATAAGTAACATAAAAATGTTAGCATTTTAAAAATTAAAAGTGGAAAAAGTTAGTTTAAAATTTTGAAGGTGAAGGAAATTATTTTGCACACTGCTAAATAAAATTTAAATGTATCACGAAACTTTGTACCTAGAGCTACGAAATTTTGTACATTGACTTACAATTAAAATAAAATAATTTTAAAAATTTTAATAATGGGGAATGTTTAGGGGAACTTTTTGGTATCTCCTTAAATGATACTGCTATATTAATTACAATAATTGCAATTTTTCGGGACTTTTTTTTTCAAAAAATAAACTTCTACATTTCTAACTTCTTTACTTTTTATGACTCATATAAACATTAAATTAGCTGGAGCATATTTGCCTCCGAGTTTAACGTGTTTTATTATGTGATTATGACATTTGCTCATTTAATATTTTGTTATAGCTTTTATCAAGGAGGTACATTTCAGAGAATTAGAAATTGTTACATTATTTTTCTTCAAAATGACATGTGGAGCTATAGTAAAAATTCATTATAAACTCTGACCAGAGTTTTACTACAGTTCTCTAATACAGCTCGAGCTCAAGTGTCGTCTTCGTCACTTGACCGAAATTCAAAATTACGAGATCCGTCGCCAGTAAACTTGGTATTGCTTCTACTGCGACGTTAAAAAAACCAATCGATCTCACAAAGCTTGAATAATGTGATAAAGTTAGGAAAGTATGGATTGTTTCGCTATATTTAATTAGAAAATGTTATTCGAAAGGGGAAGGAAGCTTGTGGAAAAAGGAAAAATAAATTCGAACTAAATTGAAATACAAAGAGAGTAATCGGGAAGAAAGCATGGTTGTCTTTCCATTTTTTATTCGAGATATTTAATATAGAGGGTGTTTCGAAACTCATGGGCAAAAATTTAAGGAGTGATAGAAAACATCTAAACAAGCAATCGAACATTTTTCAGTACAACCCGTTTCTTTCCGGGAAACGCTGTCTGTAGAGTCTTTCGGCTTCCAAAGCAATCTCATTTTCAAGAGCATACATAAAATGCATGTCCTCCTTTTTCTGATAACTGTACATCGCCATGACTCCTAAAATCCTCGGTAGAAATGACGATGTGTAAGAAAACTCGCATTTTATGCTTTCCATTACAGTGCCGTATAGAGGCTCCCTACTTGCTCTCCACCGGTGAATTGTTTGGTGAAAATTGGACTCTATATAATACGCATAAAACGGGAAAAACAAGTATACCGTTGGATAGTAAATATTTATTTGAATACCAATAAGAAAATACATTGATTTCAAGAGCGCTATTTTGTTTGCAAGTTTAAGAAATTAAAATAATATCTCACACACAATTGTTTCATATTTTGATCAAGATCAGGCCTCAAAATTATAAGGATTTCATTAATTTCACATTAACAACGACTCTGCAAAATGGATATAGTTTGGTTGAATTCTAAATAATACGGAAGACTGCATCATTTAATTAAAATTTAATTAAAAATGTGTAAAAAAAATGAGAAAAAAAAAACTTAAATTGACCTTCGAAAAGAATGAAAACAATTCGAATTAGAGGGAAAAAGGAAGTTCAATCTCTGTTGGTCGTAGCGAAATGTGTTGCGCAAATAAATTAGGTAGTCTGTAGTCGAATCTATTGTGTAGTAAGAATTGAATAAGTTTATTAATTCTCGTAAAAAAATGATAAGTGACGAAAATCTTGAAAAATTGACTTTTTTTTTGAAAAAAGAAGAAAAAAATTTCGTATATAAATTTGTTTATATTTCAGCAAAATGTTTGTTGTGAAAGTTCTAAATGCTGTAATTATTTTCTATTCTTTCTATTCTGTGATATGCTTGTATATATTAGTGCAATCTTTGAGAATTGATAAAAATAGCTTTACGGAAAACAATATGTATCATATCGATACACGATATCGATTTTTCAGAAGGCCATTTTTTCATGAGAATGACAATATTTTATGACTCTTACGAAATTATATAGAATGTATCATTTAGAGTTGAATCTCGTTTGTTTTCAGGATATAATCGGTACATACTTTATTAGTACAAACAGCAGATTTTGACTAAAAAATAGTACTAGACACGCATGTTTATTATAACATTCAAATACATCAAGGGTTTTGTCTACATGCCATTTTAATTTCGTGATAGTAATGTCAATCTTATGGAATTTCTAATTTCTTCTTAAAATTTAGACAAAATAAAAAAAAAAAAATGCATTCTTAAGAGCAAAAAATAAGGAAAGTTTTTTTCTGAATAACATTTTTTTAAAAATATTTTACGTCTATTTTAATGATTCATTTGTAGGTCTCTTGATTGCAAGAAATATTTTAAAATATTTTCGAAAATCGGGGAGAAAATATAATTCTGCGGAAACCTTTGTTTTATTTATTTATTTATTGCTCTTTCGGATACCTTTTTTGTATTCAAATAGATAACATAGTCTAGATTTGAGAAGAAAAGTAGAAATTCCATAGGATTTACATTACGATCACAAAATTTAAATGTCTGTTAGATGGGAGTCTTAAGGTCGATTCTTAAGGAGGGCATACATCTGTGAGACGAACGGATCGTGAACCGTTCGACTCGCAAACTGTATACGCCCCAAACAAACCGCTCGCGGTGATCCACTTCCTGTTGGTTTTGACCGACACAAGGGAGCTCGCAGATCATTCAACGTCATTGATCTTCTGCTCACGAGCAATCCGAGCTCCATCCACTACTTTATCTTGTGACCTTGACAGTTCACGGTTGGCTCGTCTTTTCCCGTGAATCACTGGAAACTTGTTCAGAAAATAATTTCAAGGAGCGGTTCGGTTCGCAAGTGAACCGCATCTTTATATGAACTTCATTTAATATCGTTTCAATTTAACATGAAACAAATGTCATTTTTGAATGTTATAAGCTTCATTGGATCAAATGAGGATGAATTATGTCGATTTCTTGTGCTCCAAATCTAATTTTGAGGGGGGGGGGGGAGGAGCCTTTTTTTCTGCCCATGATATCCTCGATAATATTTGAGGAAAGAGAACGAATGCACTTTGAGAAAGTCTTTTTGAGTTAAATTTTCATAGAACTTAAGATTGCGTATAAAGAAGGATTCTTAAAAGCACATGAAATATTTCCTTTAAGACAAAATAGAAAATACGAATTAATATATGTAGATTAAATTTTCTAAAACGTGTTTCTTCTATATCATTTATTTCCATTTCTTTACCTCCTTATTTATTGTCCTTTGATACAATAATAGCCGAGTTATCTTGGCATCGAGTTTGTGGTCAAAATTCTTCAGTCGAGTTGAGGGTTTGAGCGATGTTTCCTCTACATACCCATCAATTAAAAGTGCTGCTGCAAGTTATATCTATTGGGGCTCAAAGCCCACAAGTTGGAGAGGCGGGGATGTGGAGCGTAGGATACCAACTCGGGTGTCAAACTCGTCATTTGGCCATGGTTAGAAATCACCAGACGTATTTGGCTGTGTTTATCGAACCTTGTGTCATGCAATATTAGGCACCTGGTAAAACAATCAATAAATAAATACAAAGCAAAACTCTTAAGAACTTAAATGAGAAAACATAAATTTTAGATGAAAAAATGAAAACTTTTTTTTAATAAGGGGGAATTCACTTTTAAGAAACCATTTGAGTTATTTATAATTCGCGAATTGAAAATATTAAATTATTAAATATCTAAAGTAATACATGATTTTATTTTATTGAATTATCCAAGCGTGGAGTGTTTTTAACCGTAACTTACACGAAAATAAATAGAAAGCATTATTTTATCTAAATAAATATATTCATATATTAATTATGTAAATATGCAAATGTTATATCAATTCTATTAAGGTATGTGCATACTCAAAAATCATCACTTTTGTGAAAAATTTCGGAAGTTTCTATATAATATTTTTATTAAAGCCTACATATTTACGATTTTAAGAATGGTATACATTTGTTTCTAGGGTAGTTAGTTAATGTATTTATGTAAGAATATAATTTTTAAGAATCATTAAAATCTTTTTTTTTTTTTGCATTTTCTGGAAAACTGCAATTTTAATTTTTTTGATTACGAAAAATCTCATACCTTAAAAAGCTTTTCATATATTCAAATGAAATTTTACTACAGTGTCCTGTACATCTCTAGATATGCTGTGAATCTCAAAGATATAGCTTTTAAATATATAACTATTTACTTTGGAGCTATTTTTATTTAAAAAAGCGATATATATATATATATACACACACACACATATATTGTAAAACCTTTGTGTTTATAAATTTTGTTATAATTCTGAAGTTTAAAAGATAACTGCATTTTTTTTTTTTTTTTTTTTTTTTTTTGCTTCACAACACAGATATATGTATAATAAATATATTGTTGTAATAAAAAGTGAAATATAATTACTAGAATTTGCTATATGAATTTTAGAGTCATTTTTCACTAAATTTTAAACAAATATGGCCAAAATTTGAAAAATAAAAAAAGTTCATCCAAATGATTTTTAAATTTGCAATTTTATAGACAATTGTAACTAAAAACATACTATTTCACAAAAATTTCTTGTTTTTTTGAAAAAAAAGTGCTTCAAAGGTAGGTATGTACTTTAAGTAATACCAAAAAATAATTGGTTGTATATATCTGGTCCATTTCCGACGCTCGTGGATCTATACTTAAGAAAGATCTGAAGATATATTTCTTAAATTTAAGTCATCAGACGTGCCTTTGGGAGGAATGATCTCCAAAATATTTCAGTGGACCTAGAATTTAACTAAGGTTACCAACCGCTCCGCTTTCGCCAGACGTGACCGACTTTTTCATTGATTTTCGAAGTCTGGTTGGCATTTATGCTTCCTTATTAACCCCTAGCATTCGAAAGGCTCCGCTGCTGAGACGTATATAAAGGCTATAAAAAAGGGAAGGCTCTGCTACGGAGATATGCGTCTGTCATTTTTTCTATATATAATATACCAACGATTAATATGTTTATTTACTGTAAAAATTAATATTAATTCGATATTCTTGGTATGTAGGTGTTTTGAATAATATTCTAATTTTGTAGAATTAGCATATTTTAGTAAGTTTCTTTAGTTTTGTAAAGTCAATCAGTCAGTCAATATATTGTTTGGCTGTTAAGGAACATAGCAATATTGCGCCTTAATTGAATAATAGATTTTGTTATTCTATATCCCATAAAACCAACCAATCAATCGCTCCTTAGTGGAATTGAGTTTTGAACCATTTGATTGTTAGGTAAAAGTTTTATAACTTTTATGATTTAAAATTTTTTTTAATGCGCATAAATAAGTTCAGATTATTTTTAATGCTTACTCTTATTTACTAGGTTTAAATATATTTATTTCCTTATTTATATATATACAAAGGGCATTCTATAAAAACTGAGAGTTACTTATTTACATGATGGCAACACCACGAAACTAAAAAATAAAAGTGCAGGCGATTTTTTCAAAATGTTAACTGAACGTTTATAAATATTCTAAACGTAGTAGACGGCTTTATTCTTCCAGTTTCGTGCTTGTTTAAAGAGCTGTTTTTATTTGACTACATAAATGGAGATGAGTAATTCAGGGTTAGCCTCCGAAAAAAGTAACCGAAATACCAACTCTGCTGGAAAGGTCATGATGATTAATTTCTTTCATCATAAAGGTGTAATCTATCAACTCCAAAAATTACTGTGCATGATGAATATTAACTTCAGATACGCATGTCGCTACTTCTGCGACATGAGAAATATCTTATCGAACCACAATATTAAAATCATGCCACATCCCCCATATACTCCAGATCTCACAACATGCGATTTCTGGCTATTTTCGACGTTGAAGGCAGTTCCGTGGCTGAAAGTTTAATACAGATTCAGATGTTATTTCAGCAGTGTACGGTTTTTGAAGCAACTTCTAGAAAAAAGCTTATCTATTTGTTTTGAAAAGGGGGTTGAACGATGGGACCGTTGCATATCATCTGAGAGAAGGTATTTTGTGTGCATATATATATATATATATATATTGGTTGAATTGGGTTTGGGTTTGGAATTTTTGATAAATCTTGAAATCTTGGTCTATACCACAAATTATAATATAAATACTGAAGTTGTGATGGTTGGATCCCGGAAACTAGTTTTAAAACACTTTAATAATCAAGTGGACGGTACTTAAATTACACCCATCTTTTTTTTTTTTTTTTTTTTTTTTTTTTTTTAATTTTTAAATTATTTTCTCTTGAAAAAAATTTTTTTTTTTGCTTTGGTTGTGTTTATTTATTAGCTATATTTGGAACTGTGTTTATTTAACATAGTTGTAATTTTTAATTGATGATTTTATTTTTGTTTTGAATTAAAATCATCTTGTACAATATGTGTCCTTGAATTGCTTTACATTGCAAAGCGACTTGACGGGACAATACATATTTTACGTCTTGGAAATAAAAGATTGTCGAGTACGTTCCAATAAAATCGATGAAGGACGCAAACAAACATCAACATATTCTTCAATATGTCCCTTCGATACTCATAGGGGACTCTTTTGAAAAATTTCATGCACATAATATGAAATATTATAAAAATTAATTCAGTTATAAAGGATTATAACTTCAGTTTTGTCAATCATTTCTTTTTAACTTTCATTCCTTTAATGCAGGTTCCAGTTCATTTTTTTGTTTTATTATTATGCACGTACTACAATTATTCAACCACAACCCTCGATCTATGTTGGCATATAATATAATAATCAATCTAGAGAATTAAAAATTAAAATGGTGGCATTACTCGTTATAAAATTGCTCATAATTAAACAATTATGATAACCTGCATGAGACAGCATGTGAGTTTTTCAGGGAATTTTATAATTACATTCAACATGAATATTATACAGCTCAAATTTCATTTTAGCAATCGCGATTCGATGAATCATTTTTTTTTTTTTTTTTCGCTCTATATGAATATTTGTAACAACTTTTTTTTGTGATTTATTCCTTTTAATGAAAGCCAGAAATTACTAAACAAAATGAAGCTCGGTGTGCAACTTTATTATTGTGAGAATAGATTTACTAATAATCCCTTTCTGTGCCGAAAATTTAAAATTTCTATAAAAGAAAATCTTTGTTTTCATCGTAATTTGACTTTAAAATGAAACTCGTTTTCTTATAAACAAATGTCTGGCACAACAAAACCAGATTTGGTTCTGGCGCCACACACCCACAGTTATTCACTCCCTACTTATCTATATATACATACATAAAATATGAATGTCAGTTTTCAGGTTTTCCCAAATACCCAATACAATATAAGCACAAATGTGCTGTCATTATAAATTGAGATACTATATTTATATATGTGATCAAAACATCAAAATTATTACTCACAAAATATCCAATAGAAGCAAATTCAACATATTAATCATAAATTCATACATTAATGTTTATAAACTACATATTTAAAGAAATCAGTAAAAAATTGAGTAAAATTAATATAACTTGTATGAAAATTATTATTATTAATTTCACATACTAAAATTAAAATTAAATTTGAAACAAAAACAAAAATCTATTTAGTAACTGCAAAATTATAATAAAAAAACCAAGCGACAGAAAAGCAAAATTTAGAATAATTGAAATAATGTATTTAATACTGTTCCATACTTTGAAATGGAATAATGTGTGTTTATAACGTTATTACTGATCAAACCATCACACTTCACTGAATTACATTATAATCAAATATGGTAATATATACCATTAATCGGCAAATTCAGAAAATCAACCATAGAAAAGAGAAGAAAGTAAACACGGTATCAAAATAATCAAATTCAAATAAACAGCAGACTGCAAAAATATAAATAAATAAATACCAAACTGTAAAACCAAAAAAATCTAAAAAACATATAAACTAAACAATAATAATCTAAAAAACTATTTTATTAAACTAAAAAAAAAGCACTAACAAAAAACAAAAAGTGAAATTACCAAATACATGCCATATCAGTAGTGTACAAACTTTATAAATACAACTATGTACCATCATTTGAAATTAATAATTATAAAATCTAAGTACTTAGTACAAAAAATACGTAATGTTTTATTGATTTCTTTAACTATGTAGTTTTTAGAATAAGAGTTTTAAGAAATATTAAGGGAAAATATACTAAAATAAACTGTTCATCATCATAAAAAAAAGTAATGATTTTTCAATCCAGCAGAGAAATTTTTTGATTAAAAATTGAAATGTTGTGCGCGATCATAAGGTTTCATAGAAATTGGAGTGTACTCGACTCTTCAGTTTTTAATCAAAAAATTTCAGCTCCGATCGAAAACTCTTAATTTTTTTTTATTAATGATGATGATAAACTGTCTATTTGTGTACATCTTCACTTAATATTTCTTACTGGCCAAAGCAAAAAATTTTTTTTTTGCTTTTTAGTTTTTTTTTTTTCACTCTTTTGCCACTTAAAAGAGTTGACTTAAAACAAAATTTTATTTATGTATAATTTTTATTATGGATTTCATAGTAATAATAAAACAATATTTTTATAATAATAATTCATTTATAATAATATTTCATTGCAAGAAATTCAAAATATCTTTGAAATAATATACGAATTAACTGTCATTAAAATTTATACTTCATGGAACTCCATATTTATAAAATTATTTTAAAATTTTAATTTGTTATAGTATAAATGAATGAATAAATTTATCGCAGGATGTAAACGTTTTTATTTATTTACAATTCATACGGTTTATTTTAGAATTTGATATTCTTAAATAATATAAGACTAATCTTGGTGTTTATTAACAGTAAAGTAATAAAAAAAGCTACCCATCTCCGACCATTATCGCAAACTGTGATTTTTTATTTAATCTTAGATAAGGGGGTCGAAGTCCTGAAGTTTATCACGATTATGTTGCGCGATCGTCTGCTGGATGTTGAATGATGTCCTCCCCCAAACATAGAGAAAGTGTGTCTTGTTCTAGGAGAGTTCGCTCCGCTCTCTTGTTGACTTAGTGTTTGGATTTTTGTTGCTGCATCGTCTGCCTTTTTAGAAAGTTAGTAACTTTTTCGATTTTTTTTTTCTTTTTTGATATCCGTAAGTGAATAAACATTACTTCCGTTAGAGGACAATTTTTTTTAAATGATAATGTATGTAATCGTGATTCTTTTTTCTAAAAATAGAATCAACGCAATCCTTTTATTGACTTGAATAACACAACGTGATTTCAAATTTAAAAAAATAGCGAATCGCTTTACTTGAAAAGATAATCAGTTTTCTTCTTTGATGTATTTCTCAGTTTTAGAAATCAATTACAAAATAAAAAAAATTGTATTTAAAATGTTTTTACTGTATAAAAATTAACATTTAAAGGAATCTGTTATTCTTATTAGTTTTTTTTTTTCTTCCATGCTCTGAGTTGTATTATTGTGATTTGCAAGTACAACTTCGTTCTCTTAATCAATTATGCATTTTCTTTGCGTGTCTGTCAGTTGTAAAATTAAATACTCGTGTTTCGATATCAGTGTACCGTAATATCGTACACACTTTTCTGGACAACCACAAGTAATCGAAACTTTGATGGGGAAAGCAATTATTTCGTAAGCCGTTTCAATGTTTGTCATCACACATACTTTTTAACGGTATCATTTTTATGCTGTTAGTTTTTTTTTTTTTTTTAATTTGGGGGGGATGAAAATATTAAACACTGATCTAAAAAAATTTATCATTAATTTCTTTTTTTCATTCGTTTGGTGTTTATCATTTATATATTATTCTATTTTATTTTTAAACATGAAACTTATAAGGATGAATAAGAATATTTATTTAATTAATAAGAAAGTTAACACACATGCAGGGTGTTCCGAAACTCATGGGCAAAAATTTAAGGGTTGATGGAAAACATCTAAACAAGCAATTTCACCCCTCAATGCAACAAGTGGCGAACTACTCGATGGCGCTGTAATGGAAAGCGTTAAGTGATCTTTTTCTTACACATCCTCATTTCCACCGTAGATTTCAGGAGGCATGACCTTTTCCTGATTACTGTACGCACGGTTGGATGCTTTCTACCACCCCTCAAATTTTTGTCCATGTGATTCGAAACATCCAGTATAGCATCACGACACCGACACATATACATGATAATTTAGATCTTACCATACTTAGACCATACATGGCATTGAGGGATGTAAATTATCCTCGGGAGCTTACCTTCTTCAAAGTAAATACAGTATTTATGACCTTTAGGTTCTGGGTGATTTTTTTTTAATAATTTTTTCATACGGGGTTTGGTGTCTTGTCTGTATGGTTTGCAGGGAGATGGCACACTCCCCGTAAACCATAGCTACGTGCTATTTTCCACCATTCGCCTCGTCGTTCCGCCCATCCCCTCTCTTCCTCTTTTGTCATAAACCTGGTAGCAAAGTGGCATGGTAGCAAAGCGGAAGCAACACAAGGCTGAGTTGTTTCCGTAGAATCTTAATACCATTCAAGACCCGCCGTATAGAGGGGTTGATGTCTGTCGAGCTCAAATCTTCCAGATGCCATGATATGGAAATTTGCAAAGAAAAATGTCGTCCTCGTCACTTGACCGAGTCTCAAAACTAACTACGAGGTCAATCGCCTATAGTCTTCGTGTTTTGTCATAAGTGCGTCGTTAATAAGCAATCAATAAATCAGTATCTTCTCTTATTACAAAGCTTTGTTTAGATCCCAGGTATGTGATAGACTTGGTCAAATGTAGTCCTTGCGCCAATAAAATTTTATTAGTCAGTTCATTTTATTAGGCTCAGCGGAAGTAAAGGGGTCATAGTTGAAAGGTGGATTTTCGAGTTGAGGTTATGAGTTCGAGTCTTAATTTGATTGTAGAACCATTATGCAAAATAATCTGAGATGCTGCTCGTTAAGTGCAAATGGATTTGAAAGTCCTCCCACAGTGTAGTGTGGTGCGAATGTTAGGAAAGTGAATTACACCGATATCATTTGACCTTGCCTAAAAATTGTGGCATCCCTCGCGAATGTCCCTCGTGTAAGTTCTAGGGAAACGTTTAATCAAACTCTTCAACCAATTTATTATTTAGCATACTTATTTTGGCGATGTTGCTGCCTGAACATGACACATTTGCGACGATTATATTCAACAACGACGACAGGAGTTAAAACACCTTATAACTAGCCTAAAAGGAAATCTCTTTGAATTAGTTGATAAAAGCACTGCGAAAGGCGACCGGATAACTTTTCTCCACACCAAGAGATTGAGGATTCGAATCATCCCCAATGTTCAGAGGAGTCAAATGACCACCTCCCCCGATGCGGGGGGGGGGGACATCTCTCCGTCCAACATTCTGTAATTCTTATCTTCCCAAGCATTTCAATCATTACATATAGTCCTGTTCCAACCCCTCGAAAAAATAATGAAATTTTTCTTTTGTATCGAATTTATTTGTGGGGGGGAAAATTAATTTTTTTTTATTTCAAATGAATTCTTTGAAAGTTCAATCACTTCTCAAACAAAATTACTTTTAATCCAATGCTTATTCGGAATCCAGAATGTATTAGCGTTAATTTACTTTAAACTCTTTTTACAAATTTTATTTTACATTGTTTATATGGTATCTCTATTATTTATTGATATATATTATAAAAGACAGTACAGATTATACGAGGTTGGTTCAAAAATTACTTGTTTTTGAAGAGAGATGACGTTGCTAAAGTAAGTAGATGTTACCTTTGTAGGTTGACGTCTTTTAAAATGCGCTAAAACAAATCTGATAATGATTCATATGTCAGTTTTGACAAAAACAGCAATAGCTGCAAAATCAAAATTTGTTTGCTTCCGCGTCGAGTTATCACCGTAGTTGACACTTGGATTTGTCATTGTACAACAGAAACCAAGTAATAAACAAAACAATGGGTTGCTTTCGGTGAATCTGCTAAAAAGGAGGCGAAGACGGTCCAATCGATCGGAAAAGTTGTGGCGACGATTTTTTGAAATGCGAAAGACGCAATACTTATGGACTTCTTAAAAAAAAGGGAGGGGATCTATGGACAGTGAGTTACTTCATTTTCTTTTTCCATTCCTGATAAGGGTACTTTTTGAACTACCTCCATGTAACCCATTTGTGTGAATGTGAATCATACAAACACATACAATACCTAACTTTTTTTCAAGTCTCGGTCTTCAACATTCCATTGTTTCTTCATTTCGTCGAAGAAATAATGGAAAATTGATGATTTACGAATGATTTTATTATTACTTTGTTATATTCCTTATCACCTCTAATTGTTTTCCAATACATGTAAGCTTCAGAGGAGAACTTTTTTCTCTCGATCTATTAATTTTTTTCCTCGAAAAAAGTAATGTCCAAAAGGACTAGACCCAGACACTACAAATACTATAGAATCGTGTGTTGTACAGCTAGAATGAACTTGTACAATAAAATCAATAAGTTCACTATTAAAGGAAAGAAAAAAAAAAGGAGCAGCTTCTGTCTGGTCAAATTTGAAGTAGTGTCTCGTGGTATCAAAAAAGATTACATAAATCGCTAAAAGGGAAGTCTGCAGACGATAAATTCCTTTCAAATAATAGGATTAATATCATACCAGAATCGTATGTCGTTGTTAATTAATGTTAATTAACATTTTATATGCATTTTTTTTTTTTTATTTTATCAACTTTTGCAGGGTTTGGGAAGTCTTAAAATACAATATTGTATCACTGTGATATTGATAAAAGAAATCTTTTTCATGAATCTCCATTATTTTAAATATTTTTTGTATAGTAAAAAATTTAGTAATGAGAAATAATTATCAAACTTCTACCATATACGAGGGAGAGAGTTCAAAAAATATTTGTTATTGACGACAGATGGTGTTCTTGAGTGCTACCTGAGTATGCTATTGTGTGCTGCCACCTGTTAAATGACTTCAAAATAAATTTTACACTGATTCATTGGTTGGTTTTGATTTGACCAAATCAATCTCTTCTTTGGAATCTCCAATGCACCAAAGAAAGCGAAGATGAATTTATTAATCAGAAAAGTTATGGGAACTATTTTTTGGATGAGAAGAACGCTATACTCATGAAGTTCTTAAAAGAGGGGGAAAGATAATTGAACTACAGTGTGTTACCCCATTCCCATTTCCCATTCTTAACACCCCATTTCTCTTTTCCACACTGGCACTTATTAGGCTTCCTTCGTATACTTCCTCAAAAAAAAAAAAAAAAAAAAAAAAAAAACTGTATGAGTATTATTTGGTATTCCTTAAAGTATTTCTGATATTTATACAACAACGATAAATAGCTTTTTTTTTAAAAAAAAACTGCATGAGTATTATTTGGTATTCCTTAAAGTGTTTCTGATATTTATACAACAACGATAAATAGCTTTTTTTTAAAAAAAAAAAATCTGTTTCAAACGATTTTTTTTCATGGCAGGAAAAACTTTATTTTTGTGACGGAATAAAAGGGCTACATGGTCTCATAGACATGATCGGTGACATTCAAATCCAGTCATGAGTTCAAGTCCTGGTTCAACCGAAGATTTTCGTCCCGAATAATAGGGTCTGCAGCAAGTTTAATTCAATTTTTTTTCAATTTCCCCTTGTGAAGTGCTGTGGAAGTTAAGATAGCGAGGTACAAAGCTCAGATGACGCAAATCTGAAACTATAGGATTCTAAGTTACGTGGATGTTAGAAGAGGGAGGTGCCAGCTCAGGTGTGGTCCTCGTCACTTGACCGTGGTTCAAAGTTACGAGGTCCATCGCCAATAGCCATTGTGTTGCTTCTAGTGCAACGTTAATAAAAACTAAACTAAGTTATGCGATCAATTGACAATTGCCCACGTGTAGAACTAGAGCAACCGCTAATTCAGACCAAACAACAATTAAATAAAATTTCGAAATACTTTAATTTTTGTAAGTTGATATGAATACTAGAGAAACAATGTTTTTGGTAAATGTTTCTTCACTCAAATGAGATTTTTTTTCCTTGCAATTTTAAATTCGCATAATATTTTAAAAGATGTTTGCATTTTCTTAAATTTTTAGCTTCAAAGTCTTTCTAAAAAAGTAGAAAGCAAAAGATCATATTATCTTGCTCAAAAATATTTTTAGAGTTAAAATCAAAATTGAGCAAGAATGTCATAACCTAATTTTCTAATATTGATTTCCAACTGAAAAATAAGTTGCGTTTTGAAGGTCAAATTATCTAGCCATTTATTGACAAATATTGATCACATAAAATATAATTTATTTCAGTTAAACTGTCCGAAACCTGAACAAAACAAATAAGTACTGCCTTGAACAATCACTTGAAAGTTTAAAATAGGAGATTCTTAAAATGGAAAAGCAAAACCCAAGTGCTTTAAAAGAAAATGCTATATTTTTATTGTCCGAAGTATAAAAAAAAAAAAATCTACGAGGCTTTTAAAAAATGCAATGAATCAAATTTCCGAAATGCTTATGAAATCTCTATTGTACTCATATATTCCACAAGTGCAGTCTATTGGAAAAGGAAACTCTTGGTATGTGCCAATACTTTTTCCAGATGGTAGGCGAAGGAATTGGGAATTACCTCACGTTTGTTAGAAATGGATTCATTATTTAAATCAAACCAGCAAGCAGAAAAGGAAAAAAAAATTGTTTTCATTTGTCATCTCTAAATTCTACCATTTGAGATGCAATTTCAGTTATTCGTTGAAAATAGTCCAAATATTGGATATTGCTTCATAAGAAACCGGATTTGTCCGAACTCAAAGTAAGGATGCGTGGTAATTCAATTCTCAGAAGAGAGAAAGATTGATAGCACAGTTTTATCAAATGACTAATTTGTTTATCTCTCGTTTTTTTGCTTACTTAACGCGTCGTAATGTCAATCTAATTATAACAAAAAAATACGTTTATTAATAATAGCTCTGTTAGTGTTACTTGTATCGGAAAAGCTCTCAGTTCATGCGAATCTTTTGAAAAAACAAAGATTTTAGTTGTGAATGAGATACTACAACGGATAAGTGTCTGGATTAAATTTAATAACACCTCAAAATCTTTGCGTGGCATGGTGGGGAAATCAGAGAGAGATACATATATATATATATATATATATTAATTTGTCTTTTACAATGTATTTCATTTTTTAGGTTTCAGTTACATATATATATATATATATATATATATATATATATATAGTTCTATTGCTCTTCCTTAACTATTGAACTTTAAAACATGTTTTCTTCAGTCATGGCACAATAAGGAAACTTTGAATACTTGAAATTTTGAATTTATTAATATTACACAAGAGGAAAGACACATACACCGGGACTACAGTGGACGCCACGCAATACATATCCACTCGTCTCAGTGGTTAGGGGAGAAGAGAGAAACGCTCCCTGTTTTGGAAGTTAAAATAAGGATTATGCGAATCATATGGCAATAGATGCAGGGATCTGTAGGTATTTTATATGGAGACTAAATGTCTGTTAGGGATTATCCTTATTATTTCGGAGCGGGAGAATTACCGATCAAAGTAGATGAAGAAGTCTCATGAGGGAATAAATTAAAAGATTTAATGGAATTGTATCAGGATATAAAGATGAAATCCCTACTGTGATAGTGAAAGTGTAGTATAAATTAGGAATTAAATTTAATTAAAATCCTAACACATATTATATTATTGTCATATTTGTCAATGGTTTCTTGCAGAAATACGTGTTTTAAACATAACACGTTGAACGAATTTTGCATCAGTAAGAAGAAAATTCGGAACACGCGGGCGCGCATCTGTTATTCTAAATCACTATGACTTTAAAAAGAGAATCGTCTGCAATTTTAACTCCATAATACTCATCTTTTTCGCTAAAAACTACTCGAAATAAATATTTTTTTAATTGATGTTTGAATAATTCCTCTTATTTATTAAGTATGAACAAACTATTAGAGTAACTTGAAACGTACGATTAAGAACTTCCCCAAATGGAAATGGTTGATGTGCGGGATGAAGATTTTCCATTCTTTGCTGGTTCCCGAACCCTTGTTGCCATTTATCAAATGCCGCGGTAGCCTAGAAGTCATGGTCTCGGACACGCGGCAGCCGGTTTTCGTCGAGACGTGGGTTCGAACTTGGAGCCAATAAGACCCGCCGTGTAGCCGGGGCTGATGCACGTTAAATCTTTCGGGGCCCAAAGTCATCCCGTTGGCGTGGAGTAGAAGTTAGGAGAAGTGGGGCCAGTTTAGGTGTCGTCCTCGTCACTTGACTGAGGTTCAAAATTACGAGGTCCGTCGCCAATAGCCCTCGTGTGGCTTCTAGTGCGACGTTAATAAAACTAAACCAAACCAAATCCAGCTCTCTTCATTAGAACTCTGTTCTGATTTTAGAATCAATGCCGTCTGAAGTAATTTAATTGCCTTCTGACAAATTATCTGATCAAATTATCAATGAGATCAAAATTATCTGACTCTGTGTCAGACATTGCCCTAATTTTTTTTCTAAAATAAGTAAGAAAAAAAATTATATATACATTTTACAATATATACATTATATTTACACACATATAAACACACACACGTAGCACGCGCCCGAGCAGTGATCGGTCATGTGAATTTTAAGTCACCCTCATTTTAAAGTCGTTCGAATTACATATAGGCGTGAGTAATAGGTGTGCCAGTCGCTGCGCCTAAGTGTGATTTATTTATGAAAGTTAAGAAGTTAATGTAGATCATTTAGCCACTCTTATGTTTACTTTCTCTGGGTAAATACGGACATCAAGACTACGAAGTGCCTTAGCGCTTTTTCCCCCTTTCCTACAGGGTTTACTGTCTTTGGAAAACACGGGTACCGCATATCCAGGGTACCCTAACAATGCTTTTTTTTACCCACTATGTCAACAAATTTTTACCTTTTCCTCTTTTTCCGTCTAGAGTATAGTTTAAACAAATGTTTGGCGCAGCTTAGTCAGATTTGACTCTAGTGCCATGAACCCTAAGTGTCATTTCACTCTCACTTAGATTATATATTGAATTCTTATTATCTCAATTCAAACGAATACGTAATTTACAGTTTTTCATTATCTTTGTGGTTTCTTATCCACGAAACATTTTACCGTTTAATTTATCTTAATACTGGAATAGTTAACGTTTCGAGAGATCTGATTCAATAAATTACAATATATGGCAACGTGGTAGCCTTCTTTTGCGAAAGCAGGATATTTTTACGTCTTTGAAGAATTTATCACGGAGAGAACTTAGCAAGTCAGATTCTCAATTGTGTTTTTGAAACAGTACCTTTTAGACTGACTGATATACGCCTTAGCGAGTGTAAGAGTCTATTTTTCTTTGTGTATCTTTGTAAATATGGGTCAACTTGTCCCAAATGATTTAATTCAAGGGCATTTCATTCACAGAGAAAAGATATACAAAGTTCTTTTTTAGAATAACAAGATATATTGGGAGTTTTTTGATAACCGAGAAGAGGGATATTCAAAAACGTTTTAAAAAGTTTCAGTTGCGTGCTTGTTTCACCAACAGCATTTTCTTTTCGTGATATCAATATCGATACTTTGATCGATAAGTGTGATATTTACTCACCAAGAATTATTAGGTGAAGAAAAACATGTAATGAAAATTGTTTTTTTATTTTTGCTCTTCAATATAATGTAATGGGAGCTGCAGGAGTGTGAAAAAAATAGTTTTTAGATATTTTACAAGAATCTATTTTTATTCTATATCAATATAAATAAATGTATACGGAAAAAAATTTAATCCGGCTTTTATTCAAAGATAGACTAAAACTAAAATAAATTTTAATGCAAAACAATATATAATTTATAAATTCCTGAGACACTTAACTCAAATATCTAGGTAATTCCCTATGAATTAAGTATTCCCCATAGCTACTTCCTTGTATATGGTGGCCGCGGTAGCCTAGTGGTTAAGGCATGGACTCTCGGCTAGCGGTTTTCGTTGAGATGTGGGTTGAGGCGTCGTTTCGTAGAGGTTTCATTGATGCCACTGAAGATCCGCTTTGTATCCGGGGTTAATGCGGAGAATTTGACGGAGCTCAAAGTTCTCCCGTTGACGTGGTGTGGAAGTATGGACAGGGGCTCTCAGCACTGGTGTCGTCCTCGTCACTTGACCGAGGTTCAAAATTACAAGATCCGTCGTCAGTAGCCCGTGTATTGCTTCTAGTGTGACGTTAATAAAACCAAACCAAACATTCTTATATATGAGATCAAACGAAGTATTATCGCCCCACGCTTTGATAAATTGTATATTGACGCACAATTAAAAAAATATTTTTTATACATTTTAATGTATTTTTAAACAACAGCTTGATTTAAAAATGATTTTTGCTTATTTTTATTTCTTTTTAGTTTCATATTTATGTTTAAAAAAGCAATTACGTGAGCTATGCAAATGTATGCAAAATTTCAATTCAATGGGACGTTATTAAATGCAGGACCCGGACCCCCAGGCTCCCCAAAGTCGATCATTGTTTGAGGGTACCGTAGTATTTTATCGTCATTGGAGTAATACGTGTTTGCAAAATTTTCTGCAAGATCGGATGATAAGAAGTCGGTTAAAATACGAGAAAAATTTTCGAATTGGAAATACATTTCATACATACATGCGTATGAACATAGCAAGTAAAATAAAGGCTTGTAAAAAGATTATTGTATTATCATCGGAGTTATATGAGTATGTGACATTGGGCTATTCGCGGTTTCTCTTCACTAACCTTGGGGACTTTCAATTGAGATTGATTGCTTTCGCTAAACAACCTTTGCCCAACCAAAAATGAAACGTGATGAAGAATGTAATATGCAAAGCAGTTAGGAATGAAGTGAAGCGGTTAAATTAAGAAGTATATAAACTCCATCTGAAGGAGTAGAGCAGCTGAAGGAGGATCAGAGAGGCGTTGTAGTGAGAGGAGGTGGAATCTAAGTGCTATATTATAGGAAGTTGTATTTACATATTAGTAGTGAGGTGAGGTTCGAGTAGAGATCTCACGGATTGAATATTATTCTGGTGTTTTCAGCAGTTGTTCCAGATTCAGACTTGCAGTTGGTAAGAAGCTGTTAGATTATTATTGGTGGGTTGAATTAAAGTGTTAATAAACTTAACCTGGAGAGCCCTATTATTAATGTCTTAGTGGATATATATTAATAAATGTTGAAAGCTGTTTTGGTGGTTCTGTAATTATTGGTGTCGTATTGTTTAATATTAGACATTAGTGATGGCACAAGATAACACCCGGGATGACCGAGTGTTACAAGTATGCAAAATTTCCGCTCGATCGGATAATAAGAAGTAGGGTGAAATTTGAAAAAGAAAATTTGTGCTGGAAAGACATACATGCATATGAGCATAGTAAGTAAAATGATTGGGATTGCTTATTAACATCACAAAAGAGAAGCAGCACATGGACTACTGGCGACGAACCTTCTAATTTTAAACCTCAATCAATAACGAGAACGACACTTGAGAGATGGACTTTCTCCAAACTTCTCCCGCTTGTAAAAAGAGTGCGTTCTGTTGCGGATATGGAAAATCACTTATCCACAACAGAATGGATATGGAAAACCACTTCCCATGTACTTTTGTTCACATCCAAAAAGTAATTCTTAGTATTCTTTATACAAGTGATGGTGAAGTATAACACCATATAAAAAGCTCTCGAGAATAAATGAATATTTACAATATTAATTAAGTATTAAAAAAAGCATTAAGATACTATTAGCTATCATCCAAACACTAATAAACTAAATGTGTTTTTGGCACACCCATTTACCTGGCATCTTACTGTAATATGTACAGTCTAATTCAGATAATAATGCTTATATGCCTCATAGTTTTACCTGAATTTTTGCGTCTTGTTATATTTTTAGTCATTTAACTTGAACAGTTTGGTCGTATAAATAATACAAAGGAATCTTAGAATAGTGCTATATGTAAATTACAATTATGAAAGCTTACTGAAGTAATTCTAAATCTATTAAAATATCGAATCAGTTCTGAAGAATGGTAAAGGATAGCGGTAGCCTAGTGGTCATGGTCGCGGACCAGCAGCCGGCGGTTTTTCGTCGAGTCGTGAGTTCGAGCCTTGATGCCACTAAAGACCCGCCGTGTAGCTGGGACTGATGCATGTTAAATTTGTCCGGGACCAAGTCCTCTCGTTGGCGTGGTGTGGAAGCTAGTAAAGAGAGGTGTCAGTTCAGGTAATGTCCTCAACACTTGACCGAGGTTCAAAGTTTCGAGGTCTGTCGCCAAAAACCCTCGTGTTGCGTCTAGTGCGACGTTAATTAAACCAACCTACCATCTCTGAAGAATGGTACTGTCGTGTCGTATATACGTTGAACTAAACATGATAAATAATGCTATGGTATATTTTTACGACATAGAAATGAGTTAAGAGTTTCGATAAGCTAAAATTTTCAGACTGGAAGCTCTCATTTATTTCTCTAAAATCAAATATGACAGCGTTCAATATAATCTTTGATTATATATAATTCAATACGTACATTATTTTTTTTTTTGTCATGGATTAAACTTTAAAAGAATGAAACGTGTTTCTTAGGTAGAATACTTGTCATTAAAGCAAAAAATACATTCTAAAAAAAGAAATCATAAACATAATAGGAGTCAAAAAGGCTTTATTCATCTCTTCATATTTGAATTGTGACTGCCTTCATTCTTTGATATTTAAAATGAACTCCTTAAATTGAAAACAATAAAAAAAAAAGCTAATGTGTAAATTTTCAAAAAATGAAAGAGATTTCCGTTAGA
>BMAW01051349.1:301854-333623 GCA_019974015.1 Nephila pilipes | reverse complement strand
CCCCACAACCCACCCGCTAATGTGTAAATTTTCAAAAAATGAAAGAGATTTCCGTTAGAAAAAAAAATTGGGGGGGGGGGGGGCCGAGGCCAGCTAAGGTATCGTTCTCGTCACATGACCGAGGATCGAAATTACGAGGTACGTCGCCAATAGTCCTCGTGTTGCCTCTAACTGCATCATTAATAAACAATCAATCAAAATCCTTTGAAAAATCAGTATTCAACCAAAGGAATCCATTTGATTGTCTGAATAACCTCATAATATTTGCTAATGTTTGCAAAGAAAATGTTTTTCAGTACTAAAAAAGCCACAAATATTTCGCAATGTTTATGCATTCAGAAGTTAGGGCTCTGGTAATGTGAAGTAAATGAAATCTGATAAGTGAACAATAAATGAAAAGAGAGTAAAAAATGATTTATGATCCACTGTTTTACACCCTTTGTTCAAAATCTTATGTTAAACAGAATAACGCTGATTATATAACTACATTTAACCCGTTTATTATATGGTTGTTACGTTCCTACAAAATTTCCGGAATCAGCGAAACAATGAACTTCTGCATAAAAGGGAGTTTCCGAAGGTTAGAGAAATATACAGGGTGTTTCGAAACGCATGCGCAAAAATTTAAGGGGTGACAGAAAACAACTAAACAAACAGTTTTCACCACACATTGCGTAGGCGGAGAGCAAGCGGTGATTCTCTAGACAGCGCTGTAATAGATAGCATAAAATTCGAATTTTTCTTACACATCGTCATTTCTACCGTGAATTTCAGGAAGCAAGGCCTTTTCTTGTTTACTGTACGTCGCCATGCCTCCTGAAATCCACGGCAAAAATGACGATGTGTATGAAAACTCGCACACTTTCCATTATAGAGCCGTCTAGCCGGAGTCGGCCTATTCTATAAAGGTACTTGGGTGCAAGAAACCCTTTGGTGCCCCAAATTTTTTGTAAAGTAAAAAAAATTACTAAGACGGACATATATTACTAATAAATGTTTATTCAATGCTTGATTTGTTTTTGCTAATACATTAATTACTTCAGAAAAATTACAATTTTTTGCAACTTCTCTTTCGATGCTTAATATAGCAAGTACATTTAAGCGTTCTAAAAAGTTCAGTTTAGGTGGGGATACTCGGAAGTTCCCTGAATCAAATAACAAAAACTAACCATTTCGTATCGTCAAGAATTAGTTTGAGAAGATTGTCGAAATTCCCTATTATTCGGGACGAAAATCTTCGGTTGAACCAGGACTTGAACTCATGACTGGATTTGAATGTCACTGATCATGTCTACTATAATAATAATGTTTATGATGGAATGAAATTTACATCATACTGACAACGACAGGAATATTGTCAAGTTTTCTTGTACAAGAGTGCCTTATTTAAGTTCTTGATTATGTTGAGGGGGGGGGGGGGCGCACCCCTGGAATTTTTGCCCAAGTGTGCCGGAACACCCTGTATTAATTTAATTGTGACAGTCTAGATCGCGACCGCTATGAATACGGAATTCCAGTTTTGGGGTGCATATCCCTCTCTGGCTTTAATCCCCAGTTTTAATTATATTTTAAAAGATGAGCCAGAACTTTGGTATTACGCTTGCTCAGGAGTTAAAGAAATTATTAAGTATAAATTAATATTTAGAAAACATGAGAGTTAAGAAGCAATGTTTGGTAATTAATTATTAAAAATTAAAAGTTAAAAAAAAATTCTTATAAAAGTATATTTTATTGCATGGTTAAGAGTTTTTATTAAAATAGGTTTTAATAAATTTGAAATAATTAAGACTTTTTTAATTGGGTGTTCATTGGTGAAAAAGCTTTTTTGAGTTGGAGAACAAATTAATCTGCTGTTTAGCATTCAACGAATAAATATCTTTAGTTTCATAAATAATTTATTATTTTAGCTGAATTTTTTTAAATGAGGCTATTTTCATTCTATTAAAAAAATTTAAGTTTTAGAGATTGCGTTGGTTATACGCCCAGTCTGGTGAGTTTGTTGGATCGGTGACTTTTCTCGTGTTAACGAGAGGGTGTGTTCCTATTGGTTGCTGGGAATGGCTGTTATTTTGATGGGTATGTTTTCAGATTTTCGGTGATTTTTTTTGTGTTGGTGGCTATGAAATGAAATAGGAGAAAATTTAATCAAGTAGAATTTCTCGAGGTCTGTGTAGAAGTTGATTATTTCAGAAGGGTGTACATTTTTTGCCTTCCCCTCTGGTGTGTGCACACGTATTTAAGTATTACTGTGATCGTGCGATCATTTCATTGGTGCTATCATACATTCATCGTTCGTGTTAAAAAGAAATATTTTGTATTTGCTAGAGAGTCTGAGAATGAAATTTGGATTTACTCGGAAAAAAAAACTTTTTTTAATTGCGTGGATCTTTCCTACGTTTGACAGACGGTCAACCACGTAATAATATTAAAAATATGAATGTATAAACTAAATTTTGAGAAATGTAAATAATGGATTTTGAAGTCTCGTGTTACTAAAGTGGCTAAGTCTTAAGAAATGTCAATTCTTCGGCATTTTTTTTTTATTTATTCCTCCCATAATATACATTTTGCTTTAGAGTCTTTATTTGAATTTTGCAAAAAAACATATCAAAAGAAAAAATTCGTCAAACAATGCTAATTTCAAGCAAATTTTGAAAGTATAGAGATTTAATTTTGACATTGGATCATTTTACACATTAGCCTCAAAACTCTGCAAAATGTATTTACCAAATGTTTGATGGTAAAAACCTAGAGTATCAAAGGAAAATGTAAATAACTCAATGGGTATAAGTTATCTTATGAAACACATTTAAAAATGATTTTAATATGTCATTGATTTAAATTCGCAACTTTAAAACTGAGTTTTATAAGATATAATTATATTTTATTTTCCACGCTTTAAAATAATATATTGTTACCTCTAATGATTATATATTTTTCTGGAAAAACGCTTGTGAAATATTGAAAGTGAAGGAATGAGTGATTCATATCGCAATTTAGTCTGAAGAAGAACTTGAAAGAAATTGAAATACGGAAATGGGCTTCAAGGTCAAATGCGCATTAACACAGGTTTTCGAACAATCATTTTGTGTTGAGATGATCGAAATGAAAAGTAATTAATGCTATTATAAGACTTCGCCTGTTGAATAAATTGAGAAATAAATATTTTTAACGGTAAAGTAAAAATAATACAGCTTTTATGTTGTGAAATAATTGCACATCAAGGTATTTGTGGGCCCGAGACTTTCTAGATCATTAATTTTTATTCTCTAGATCAATTCGACGTGTGGATTCTGTTTCCATACGTTTAACTTCATTTACGACTTTATCAGTTCAACAGATGTTGTGTGTTTCTTAAATACTTATTAATTAGTTAATTTTTTTAATTCAGCACTGGGTTTATTTTATAATTAATTATTTTGACGAGCACAAATAGAGTTCTCAATTTAGATTAAGAAGGCGTCGTTTCAACGAACGGCTCACAGGTGTATTTGCACCTTTACTCGGGAGTTACGTGGTTATCTGCACTATTCAGAATTCAGACAGGTAATCTACTTTCAACTATTTTTGCATATTCTTCGTAATATAGTTTAACAATACTTAAAAATTTCTAATTTCAATCTGTAGCAGGCTCTCATGCTTATATCCTTTAACTAAAATTTTGGGGGTTTGCTATGATGTAGTTTGACTTGAGAACCTCTGTTTGTGAACGAACCGTGACTTATGCAAATTAGAATAGATATATTGAAGCGTAATGAATAAGATTGATCGTATAGTATTCATAGGATAAGAAAAGCTTAATGTGAGAGTAGTAAGAGAGAGAGATCGGAAAATTTGAATAACGAGATTGGACGTGTGCTTACGTTAAGAAGAAAGATATTATATGGCTCGACATTTAATATAAGGACATTATACAATTGCTGTTATTGAAGTTGTGATTGTTCCTGATTCGAATCTACCTTAAAAATCATTTAGATAAGTGTACATGTCTGAAAATCTGTTGTAGACGCTTGAGGGTCCCCACATACGTAATACGAATATTAATTTATGCATTATTCTAAAGGTGTAATAAATATTAGTTCATTTCAGTGCTGAATCATGTTTGCGCAAACTTTAGTGACTTGCGATGGCACAAATTATTGATAAAAGCAAAACCGGGGTATCTCAATTTACACTGTGTGAAAGTTCAGTGATAATTGCAAATGTTTCCGGCAACAATTACATTTATACTTATCTTAAATTTAAAGTATTTTACCTTTTTCTATCGTAATAGTCCATCATACTCGTACCACGCTGGGAACGGAAAAATGACACTATTTTAAATCTAGCGTTCCAAATTGGGAACGTCCAACTTCTAACGTTTTTATAATACAATTTATCGATTTAGAATACTGTCGAAGTTAGATAATTTATTTTGGGTGTGGCCACCGTTGGCTGAACTTCATTTTAATTTTAACGTGAGTCTTATAGTGGGTAGTAAAAGTTTTTTGTTCACGTAAGCAAATATGCAAGTGAGGTGTAAACAGGAATGCCAAACGTCAAGCGCAAGAGTGATTTGTCCCGCGTAAGCATTTAAATGTCCCACAGGTGTCTCACAACTTAATAGATTTTAAAAGTAAAATAATCAAATAATGTCATAAAAAGTTAAGAATGTTGTAATGAAATGTACTTTTTTCCTAATATGAATAAATTTTGAACTTTAGTAGGTCAGTTACACACAAATGGCCACAGGACGTATTAGGTTTAATCAATCGCATTTAATTAAGGCTTAGTCATTCCTAATGAAATAATATCAAGTGATGAATATTGAATTATATTTTGGGTAAATAATATGAATATATAAGTTTAACTCAGTTATTTTTGTTATTTTTTTTTATTAGATACGTTTTAAAATGACAGAACTGAAGTTTAAAATTTAGAAATATGTCAAAGTTCTTAACTGTGATAAAAAAAAATCTGGTGAAAATTTGACCCTTTTTTTCGTTTTTGTAAAGCTATATCTAATTTTGAATCTAACAATTCTGGGTGCAGCTGAGCAGGTGTTCTAAAGTATGTTTCAGATTTTTTTTTATCTACTATTTCAGATTTTATTTATTATTTCAAGTTTCATTTTTACTATTCATTTTCCTACTATTTCATTTCATTACTGGATCAATATAAATCGATCATTAACAATATCTTACAGATTTTTTTTTTCTTTACATTTCATAACTTTTGTTTATTTGAAAAATTTCAGAGTGCTGAATAGTGGAAGCAATATGAATGACATCATCATTTTTGTAATTGTGTTTGTTAAGAATAATTTATCATTATAGATTTTTCGAAACGCTTTTTTTTCAACTTTAGATTTAATTTCATGAAACTGTCGGTTACGTTCATAACACCCCCGCTTCACAATTCTGGTTCTGAATAATCAAGATTTAATAACTAACAAGTCAAGAAATAGGTAGTCAAGGAAATTTTGAAAGAATAGTTATTCTATTTAAGAATAATACAAATAAAAACCTAATTACGGATACGGAGTGCAAGGGTGTAGCGAGAAATTTTTCATAGTAGGGGGGGGGGGGGTTCTCCCACTTAAACTCACATGTCAAAATTAATTTCAAATTCCGTTGCTTATTTTCAAGGTGAAAAGAATATTTAGTGGAGTACGGTATTTAAATTATTATTTTATCTGAAAAAATAAGAAAAATTCAGTATAAAAAAATTTGTTTTAAAGTTTCAGAGTACATCAATCCTTATGGGAGGGGGTACAACCTACATATCCGTCTCATCGCTACGCCACTGATGGAATGGTTACTCACTCATGCCCGAGCCAAAATTGAACCTGAACAGCAAAACTAGATCAGACTCAGGAATAAACATCTGCAAACTTAATCAGAGTTATTTATCAGTTCTCAGATGACCACTTGCACCAGTATCGAGAGAAAAAACAAACTTGGTAACATTTTTTATATCGGTAATCACACTAATACCTTTAGTCTCTCTTTAACTCAAACTTTCCTATTCACTACACTACTATATACAACAATGCTAATTTACACATGTCACGGTTCTTTCACATGGCAACGTTCTCAAATCAAATAGCGTATGCAACCCAGAAAGTTAGTTGAGGGAGAAAGGAAACATTAAAGATCCCGTTGCATGTTAAATCACTTCTTCTGAGGTGAGTCGAACCACGAAAAAGTAAAAGACAAACTTCATTAAAAACAAATAAGGATTTACAAGGTATGATTCTGATGTAGCCATTATTCCTGGTAAAATAAATATAGAAATCCATTAGGAAGCGAGATTATAAAAGTATTGTTATTCTTCAGAAAATTAGAAAGCGTGAGGAGTTTTATTGGGAAACATTTGCTCATAAAAGTAGAACAAATTCCTTTTAAGTGAAACAAAGAGAAGGAAAAAAAACTGTAAAAGAGAACCAATAATAACGTGTAGATGAAATGGAGTTTTTACGACTGTGTGTATCTTAAAATGGCAGAAAATGAGGAGAAAAAAAAATGTGTTGTCTTTTCTGAAAGTTTATGCTCGTACAAATTTTCTTTTAACATTTCCAATAAAAGGAGTTCTTGTTTTTTAAAAAATGTGATTTTCTAAAAGTAGGATTACGTTAACTTGTGATATGATGATCCCACGGCGAAAGTTGATTAATATGTTGGGTAGTTAAAAATCAAATTTTCCCAATATTGTTTAATTAAATTAAATAAAATGTTAAAGACTGAAGCTACTTTTAAACAGATTTATATGTTTTTTACCACACTTTTTATAAATAAATTTTCTCATATTGATTCAGACAAATTGTTCCCATTTTTTTAAAAAAATTATCTTTCGAAACATTCTTATACATATTACACTCGTATTTTGTCAGTTCTTAGATATCAAAAAAGTAACTTATTGAGTTTAAATGAGATTGAAATAAAGAATATCGCGAAGGAACTAATTATTTCCCCCTAAAATATATAAGTAATTATTAGTAATATCATTCAAAATAAGTAACTTATTCAATCCTCTTTAAATATAGTATTATTAATAATTAATATGAGAATAGATTTTCATTGAGGCAAAAAAAAAAATATTATTGTCTAGGTCTTGTAGCAGAATTACATAATATAACTAATTTTAATATAAGGTTTTAATATAACGTTTAATATAGCTTTTTATCGCCATATTCCCATTTTTACACTAAACAGTTCATGTAAAGTATATGAATACAAAATATTACTATCTTTTTTTAAAAAAATATATTGATTAAACAGACATCACGCTTTTATTATTATAATTTATTTTTTCAAAGAATTACTTTCTTTAAATATATATAATATAATATTTTCGGACATAGCAGATATTAATGTTTTCCTCGTTGTACTTGTAATATAATTATATGTTTATCTCACTAAATTCAAATGACTGTTTTATTTTTGCATGTGAAACAACATTAAGAATCTATGATATCGTTTTTCGACATCATAAAATCATTGTTTTTACGGAGTTATTGCTTTTTTTTTATATCTACTTTCTTATTCTATATCCTAAGTTATCACATTTTTCTACTTTCCTGATAAATTTTATGCCAGTTTTTCCCCCCAAGTCCACTTGTAACTGGCAACATGCAGTTTCATCTGCTCTCTCTCTCTCTTTCTCTTTCTGATATGTCTGCCTCTGATTCGTCAATTAATTTATTTTGAGTGGTTGGCGATTATTCTGTGTTTAGGAAAGTGAGCAGAATGCTCGCGTTGGTAACGTTTTCATACGAATTGAATCTTCTGAAACTGAATCAAAACTTCGGTACAAAGAATGCGAATTATTTCCCTAAATTTCCTCCATCACTCATCAATTTTATATCGTTACAATTTTGATGCATTTTTTTATTTTGTATTCAGCGTAGCATTCATGTTTTCTTTTAAGATTAAAATTCCTGAATGACAAGATGGGTGTTCTGCTCTGCTGTACATGAGTTTAATTTATTTTTAATAAATAACCACATTTGTTTCGTTGCATACATTAATTCGTGTTCTTTTAATAAAAACTTATCTAAATACAATTTAAAATATGCAATAATAAACAATAAGTGTTTTTATAATACAACAGTCGTTTCAAAACTAAAATATATTTAAAATAAAGTCAAATGAGCTACATTACAATGCATAAAATTATTTTTGTTATATTTAAGACAGTTACAGAGCCTAAAATGATTATTGTAATATTTATATAAATTATAGAGCATAAAATGAGTACTATAATATTTATTCTAGTTACGGAGCATAAAATGGTTATTGCAATATGTATACTAAGTATTTGTAACGTTATTTGAATATAAATAAAAAAAACAATTTGTTACATATAATCTATAATTGAATTCTTTGATTTTTTTTTCCTGAAATTTAAATCAATTATTAAACTTTATACTTAGAATGCAAGGAAAAGTAAAGCGATGTTTCCCTTCAGATCAAAATTACTATATGGATTTTTTATAGATTTTGGAAAACAAAGGTTTCACATAATTTGTCTTAGCATACCTTTACTTTCGTTTGATGTCTGTTTAGTTTGATTTTATATTATCCGTGTTTCTTCTATAATACAGTTTTACAAAAACATTTTACCTTCGTCTCTCATAAACGTTATCATGACGTTAGAACAATAAGCTATAACTTTTTGTAAAGACGTTTTATGTTCATAGCATATTTCAAAGTGCTGGACGCCATGTTGGAAGTACTCATAAAAATCCCTTAAAGGGAGGGATAGCGTGTCAAAATTCCTTTTTCTTCCTTTAGATAACTCTATCAGCAAAGGGTTTAAGAGATTTAGTTCACGCGTGCGTTTGTTTCTAGAGCAAACACACTATAACAAACCAGATATACAAAAGAGAGACGCTTTTCATAGTTTTAATTACACGTTCAAAATCGATTGTTATTCGTTGTTATGGAAAAATTTCCAAATTATAAAATACAGCCAAACAATTCTACGCATATACAGTTACTTCTTCAACCCAAAGAACAAAAACTCTCTTTTATATTAATGACACATCGTTGATTAAATACTCTAATTAATAATAAATTATTTCATATCTTTGGTAAAGGATCTGTTTCCGGAGAATAAAAGTCTAAATTATATTAATTATGAATTCTTCATGGTGCAAGGAAAGACAATATAGTTTCAATTGAATATAATTTTTAATATATTATACATTCCGTAAAAAAAAAAAAAAAAAAAAAAAAACGCTTGTATTTTCAAAAAAAAAATATTCGTATTTAGTTTTTCATTTTAAAAATTTTATTAGAAACATAAAATAAAAAAAAAAAAACAAGAATTTATAATAAATTTAATTTGAATATAAAAAAAACTATAGAATTGTTAATCAAATTTTCATTTTCTTCTAGTTGACCAATGTAAAGAAAGTAGGACACTTTGCCCTTTCTAAAAAAAATTGATAATGGGGTGATTTTTTCCCTTTAATTTTTATAACTTCGAACACTCGATACTGAATCAGACAAAGAAAATATTTATTCGGCATATATTGTACTAAAAACGATTAAGAGCATTTTGAAAATCTTTAATAGTCTCTCTCAGATTGTTTTCCATCATTATATATATTCGTCTTACAATTAATGTCCTTTTGTTTTCTACGATAGTGAGATCAGGGCTTTTAGCTGGCTATAACAAAATTCAGATATTGTCAGCATAGAACCAATTTTTGACGGCCTGTGCAGTATGAATGGACGCTCTATCTTGTTTAAATATCCATTCATTTCCACCAATATTTGCACCAAAAGGTAGAATTTCAGATTCTAATAATCTGATGCAATCTGTATTTCCTGGTTATCTTTCAAAAAACCCTGACTTGTGATCTTCCATTATAACCAATAGCTAACCAGACCATCAAACTTCCTCCTCCCGATTGTTTTGTAGAATCTTCTTTGTTCTTAAAACAATGCTAGTAATATAAGTACACATCTAAGCAATCCAAATTGAGCTTTTTCCCGTCTGAGGAAATAACAGAGAAGTCCATTCATTTTCCCAAGACCTATGATCTCTTGCACACAGGAGTCAGTTATCTATGCGAATTTTTTACCTCTTTGGATTATTTTTTTTAGATCTATAAGCTTTAGACTTCTCTTATATAATTATAAACAGTTTTCTTTGACACGTGTGTTAATCTGGCTTGTAATGTGACCTTTGAAACTGTCGAGTCTTTCTTTTTTAGCTGCCGTCGGATTAATCTTCATTACAAAGAGTGAGGTTTTTTTTTTTTTTTTTTATCTTCAAGTCTTCCTTTAGATTCCATGAGTATTGGAATCTCTCAATAAAGCTTGAAATAGTTTTACGAGCTATGTAAAGGTTACGGGTAATGTGTCCGAAGCATTTTCCTCGATTTCTATAATCTAGACCCCATGACGTTTTTGAAATTCCTATATAAAGATACTCCTCTAGATATTATAACGAAAATATATGATTTATTAAACCCTATGTATATATTTTTTTTCTAAATTAAATCTATAAATTAGACAATATTTACTTCAGAATTTGGAAATATATCCAAATTAGATATAGAAATTAAACTAGAGTTGTAGTTAGAGTAGAGTTGTCTCTCTCTAAATCTCTCCTACTTTTTTGCTGTTAGAAATTCATATATATTTGTTTTCCGCATTGAATAAAGTGGTAGATATTGAATATTAAACTCAAATGGGAAACCCTAGTATTTAAAGAAATCTCTCCAAAAAATTAAAGTTCCAATTAAGAAAATGCGTCAAAAATTTCAATAAATTAATTGCCCTTCTACTTTTTTTTACCCATTTGTAAAAGAATATGTTTATGTATAAGATATTATACTTTTTTATAAATTTTTTGAATTAGATATAGAAAACAATATCTCTTAAGATGAGCATAACTGTCCAATTTTCAAATATGATATTTTTCTATTAATTTTTCATAAAAACTTGCAATATCTATTGCTGCATCCTTTATTTTTCTTGACGATTATTCATCAGCATAGCAATGGTTTTAGGCTTATTAGTGATAACACACCCTTTTACAAAGAATTTCCTTCAGAGAAAAAAAAAATCGGGTGCAGTGAGATCGGGAATTGTGATGGCCTGGGAAAGTCTGAATCCCTGGAAATGATTGTTTCCTCGATCAAGATTGGTCTCTCTGCGAGCCAATTAGTATCTTCCAGTTCTTGGTGCATCTTTGATAGACCTTTATGTCTCAAAACGTTCAACCAAGATCAGTATCATATGTCTAGAAGGAAGCCTTCTTTCAAGAAAATGACTCTTGTTTTCCCTCTGTAAGAGAATAAGAGAATCTTTATTTTCACAGAGAGAGTGGATAAGTTTCTAGTGTTAATTACTCAGTTGTGTATTTTCCCATAATTAAAATTTCAAGCATTGATTTCAAACTCGGAAAATAAAAATAAATAAATTTTCACAAAAATTATTCACAATTTAAATTGTAAAGTGATTTTTGGCGCACCTTGTGTAATTTTTTTTAACAAAAGCTGTGTTATTTTGTGATGATCTTACTCTTCCCAAATTCATTGTATTGAGAGAAAAAATTCGTATTTATAAAGAATTTGATATTTGATTCTTATTTAGAAAAATTATGAATGAAATGAATAAAATTCTAGAGACAATTGCTTAGTTTGAAAGTAAAAAAAGCTGAAAAAGTTTTAAGGATAAATTTTGGAATATTTTTATATTAAAATTTGTATCGTCTGGTTTCGGATCTTTCACTTTATTGTGACATCGGATATTAATAAAGTTCAGTTACTAATTAAATATTCTAAATAATAAGAGTAGCAAATCTTAAGGTAGTTTGTAATTTTCCTGATAGAATAATCAAAATTAAGATGCGTTTCACGATTGTTGAGCAAACCTTCATGCTTCCACTACAAAATTTAATGAGAAATGAACACTTATCAATCTAGTTTCAAAGACAGGTCCGATTCTGAAACCAATTCCCATCAATCTTAGCATATGTACAAGACTAATCTCGCAATTCAAACCTTCGGATCTCTCTCTCTCTACTACTACTACTAACTACTACTACTACTAACTACTACTACCTTCTACTACTACTAACTACTACTACCTTCTACTACTACTACTACTACTACTACTAACTATTACTACTAACTACTACTACTACTACTACTACTACTACTACTACTACTACTAACTACTACTATTAGCTTTTAAATGCTATCTCATCAATCTTATTCACCACACTTCAATATTTCCATTCTGATTTACACAGGTCTCTGTTCATCACAAGTAACGATTCTCAAATCAAATAACGTCATTTCAAAGCCCAAAAGGTCAGTTGAAGAAAAATACTCGTTAAAACTCGTTCCATGTTGAATGAGCAAGTAATTTAAGGACATTCAGGAAAATATCTCATCGGCAATGCTTCTTAACCATAACTGAAATTGAAATAGGGTATAGATAGAGATCAGAAAATAATTATCCGCTCAAAACAATTACGCAATAAAAGTACAAAGGTATTCTATTGTTCCGAGAAACAATTAGATGATGCAATAAATTATGTTAATTTCTTTTTAGAAAGGGTAAAGAATGATACAAAATTCTTAGAGTAGTCGCAAAATAGTAAATATTTAAGTAATCAAGATTTTAAAAAACATTGTGCAACTTTTGGTAAGTGTTTGTGATTATATAATTATCATTATTCCCTTAGGGATTTTGATCTTAATGGTTGAAATAACTCTTTAGGTTTAACAACAATCCATTAATTAAATTGCGAAATTTAAGGGAAAAAAATGTTTGTAATAAGAGTTTTCGCAAAATTTTTATTTATATAAACTTACATATAAACAAGAAATAAATTGATGTTTGAGAAAGAAAAAAAAAAGAGATAATTTTGTGATAATTTTTTTCCCGAATAAAACAACAAAGAAGAAAGAAAAGAATCAAAAATACAATGAACACAATGAAGAACTATATTTATCGATTCAGAATTTAATTTCAATTTCAATCGATTTTCGATACAAAAAAACTTGCCATAAAAATTTTATTTTATGAACAGATTCAGTAAATCGAAGGAATCAATACATATTTTAATCATTATTATTTTCATTATTTATTATCATACAATAAAATCACGATTTTATCTTTTAAAATTTCCTTTCTTGTCGAAGGTATCATGAAAACATGTATTCAAGTTTTTCAAAAATCCTACTAAACGGCTAGCCTTTGATGGGTATCATAAAAGAAGAAATAAATTTATGTAGAATTCAAATATTCTTATAATAAGGCTCCTCTTGAATTCACAATACATTCTTAGAAATGAGCTTATTAGAATTTAAAGTAGCATTTATTATGCAAATAAAATTGTTCTTAACTGTTTGATGTATTCCGACATTTGATAACAGGCATTTACAATGATCAAAATGATAAATGATTGCGATATAAAAGCAAATGTGATTTTTATGTTAGGACGTATGAAATTGCCTTGCTGTTTTTCTTAATTGTAAGAGGAGAATCTTGTACATTTTTTTTTTTATTTTGAAGTTCTTAAAAAGAAAGTTAAGAAATTTCCTGCATACTTATTAATATAGGAAACATCAACGTATATTTCCTAATGTAAGCCAATCCGTGTATAAAACTGAACGCGTCTTTTATTTTTCTAAACTTTATCCAAAATTCGAAATCCATATACAAGCCGAAATGAAAAAAATTTCCTGTGGGTTTTAAACATGTCGCCAGAAAAGTGAAAATGATACCACGGAGCTATAACAGATAAAAGGATTTTCAATCAAATCAATGTAAAGTAAAACTCTAGACACGAACGAAGTAGATTAACTCTGGTAACCCTAACTGAAGATATCCTTTTTACAGAAAGGTTGCATTTAAAACACATGATAGGTATGTTAGAAAATCAAAGTATAATATTTTTCTTCCACAATTATTTTTATTTGTACATTATTACTGTATTCTATTATTACTTCTAATATACGTTTTGATACTTTTCCGACAGCTGGTTCAAATTTGGGGAAGACTCAACAAACTAGTAATATAAAAACTTTCGGGAAAAAAAACTCATTTTCTATAAACATTGATCATTTTATTTCGAATTATTTTCCTCATAAATTCAGATATATAAACTAAAGTGTTAAAACATGCTATATTTGGCGATTTATCGTTTTCGCGCGGCTAACGGAAAACTACTTTCGGTTCGTTTATTTTTTTTTGAATCAGTGGATCCGTTTATGAACCGATCCCCATAATATAGCTTAGAAAAAGTTGTAAATATTCTCTTGTTATA
Source organism: Nephila pilipes (assembly GCA_019974015.1). Classification (NCBI taxonomy): domain Eukaryota; kingdom Metazoa; phylum Arthropoda; class Arachnida; order Araneae; family Nephilidae; genus Nephila; species Nephila pilipes. The sequence goes on along the minus strand of BMAW01051349.1, from coordinate 319,346 downwards.
TACGGGAAAATATGCGGTATTAAGGAATTTTAAATTTACTACTGGGACCACAATAACGCGTTGGGTAGAAAAGACCTACTAAAAAAGACCGTCATGTAAAGTAAAAGAAAGAAATGTTTAACGTGCCCATACGTTCCGTTTTGAGTAGGGTCATCCCATTTTAGATAATATTTCTCTTGCTCCCTAAGAACAGTTTCAGAACCCCGAAATTTCCTATTTTCAGAAAGAGAACAACCCTCTGTAACGATTTCCAAAGAAGGCATGATATTTAAAAAAAAATTCAATACTAGCGCCTTCTAACGCCGAAAATGACGGCTTGCTGAGTTCTATAAAATTAGCAAAAAAAAAAATGTTTGGTGATGCGGAATTTATTTTGTAAAGAATTAAAAATATTTGAATAGGTTAATGTAACAAAGATTAGTACTTGGAAAGAAATTCAAAGGGTAATGGATGCATTGATTGAAAACGCGGATTTACTAATTGTAACAAAGATACATATTTGATGAATATATTCACTTTTTTCCAACTGCATTACACAGAGAAAAGTGACAGAATGGAACACTGATAATGTTTCAACCGAAAGTCATTAGTCGAAATTGTTCGAACACTTTCACACCAATAATCTGAATTTTGAGAGCTTTCTTAAAATGAGTGGATATATTACCCGACCGTCACACAAATGCACTCGCAGAAAGAGTCTGTTCGATCATGATGTAGACCAGCAAAGAAACGCAGCATGCAGGAGTTCTTAGAGAAATTTTAATTACCAAAGTAAATTTTAAGTAATTTGGACCAGAATTGTCTTCTTATTTCAAATTAACATCAAATGTAAAGAAGGAAATTTGTTCTTCGGATAAAATATAAGACCAAATAAACTATTTACTTTCACGTGTCCATTCCTGTTCCATTCATTAATAATAATAAAAAAAAAAAAACTCTGAAGATATATGTGTTTTCTGAAATACACATACTATAACCTAAATATTAGTAGATGCTGTGTTTTAAGGGGGGGGAAATAAATGGCCACGTCAGGAATACTTGATACATGCTTATCTAGTTAAACATTTTCACATGGCAACAGTAGGGAGTTCGGGTTATACCTTGTCGTTATTGTCATCCAACCTTGATACAAAATTAAATCATAGCCCTTTTGCCTAAAGAAGGAGAATGCAACCTTAGTCGCATGCAATCTCTGATTTATAAAAAACAACCTTCTGAACGAATTCAAATTTCTTAGATGAGATCTTTCCACTTTTTATCAATGCTTTTTCAAAATTGTTAATTAGGCAACAAAATAGCATAATCTGACTGACATCTATTCCATTCGATTATAAGTATGTATTATTTTGATGCCTATATACGGACAAAGTCTTTTTAAATTCATCTGTTTGTATATTCGATGCGTATATTAACTTTCGAAACTGAGTGATATTTTGCCATCTGAATCTGTTTAGAGATAATAGAGATAATTAGCTTCAGATGGAAGAAGATGAAGATTGATCTCCATGATAACTAATCATACAACACATATTTTCAAGAGAAATCATTGCATTTGCTAAAGGCTCAATAGAAATCCATAACTATTTTTTTTTTTTTTTTGCATTTGCATTTGCAGTGAACATTTACAAGAAATATGAATTTGTATTGCAGGTTTTAATTATACAATATGCAGTTTAATGTGAATCTAATTAATGTTTCTTGAATGCGACCTCATTAAACCTTAAAACATTAAATGTGGACCCCCTAATTCGAAGAGGTACCCAATTCTAAGCCTATTGTATAGATTTATATAATGATACGTTAATCTTATTAATGTAAAGATTCTTGTTATATAATTTATCATTTCTTGGCCTTAAAAATCAGAGATTATTAATTGATTAATAAGAGAGATTAAATCAGCAAAATAAGGGGAGGGAGGCGTGTTTATTCATTTGCAAATATGTATTTATCGTTCACCATAACTTATTCAAAGTATCAATCATGGAATCAAAGCTTATTTCAAATCATAAAATTACGTGATAATATTCCCATAAACTCTTTTATAATTCTGCGTTTGATTATTTACCTCATTCACAATTATATAGTTTTACATTTCACGTGTTTTAAGTTCACTTTTACGAGAACAATAAATATCTACAGTAAATGTATTTATTGGTAATTGGTTCGTGTGAAATGTCTTAATTTGTTAAATATGGTGCGAAAAATTATAAGAAACACTGAACATTTACGTTAGCGATTCTTTCGCGAATTATTTAGTGAATAAAATTGAGGGTTTTATTAAAGTTACAACGGTTTAGCTCCTATTTTAATAATAAAACAGTTTTCCTGAAAAAGTTGAATTTTTAACTTTTGAAGATACTCTTTTTCATACAGATAAATAGTAAACAAATTTTTCGCCTTGTTTTGTAAATATTTCCAGCTAGAAACATAGTGGATATTCTAAAGAATAATAATTTTTAAAATAAATTATTTAAATTTATATTCACATGTCCCATCACGTTCGTTGACAGCATTAAAAAAGCAATTCAGAAAAGAAAAATGCTTATAAAATATTCTTTATGGACAAAGTTATCGCTACTCATGTCTGTTTCTCGCATAAATCACATTTACATTTTATAAGAAACATATTGTTATTTGTAAAAGAAGATTCTCTCTCTCTCTCTCTTTTTTTTTTTATCTTTAAGCAGAGTCAGCTAAATCAAATCATATGTTTAAAATTAACAGAACAAAGCTTCTCATATGCATAATTGCTTTATGCAGTACATGATCATTTTAATATATTCTTTCAAGAAATATATAGAGAGAAAATGTTATATAAGTGTAATTCAATAGTTAAAACAAGGATTGTTCTTTAAAAGCACTTCTTCAATATTATTTCCGAAAGGGAAAAGATAAGTGTACTAAACAATGTGTATTTATTTTCGAAAATATATCAGATGATTTATTGATTAACGAAGAATACTGAAATGATACAAGATAATTGAATCCAATGGATAAAACGCTGATATTTAAGTTGCTCCATCTATTATTTGAATTTATCAGATTATTAAAAAACTGGTAGTGCTTTAAAAGAACTACATTCATAACTCAGAGATGCGCATATGTATACTCATCAGTGATCTAGATCTCCCCTTCACCAGTTTAGAGATAAGTTCTTTATAAACAACGAAACTAGTGGATATCAGTTGAATAAGAAGAATCAAACTGATATAAAAAATGAAAGTATTTATTCATTTAAAATTTCACCAAAATATTTTTTTATATATGAATACCTGATGCCCAATATAACCGAATTATTTACAATGCATATAGAATACAAAATTAACTATGGGATCTATTTCTGTAAAAAAACTAGTATTTTGACGAAACTACGAAATTTGACGAAAGTAATCGAAAAATATAAGGATTGGAAAGTATATGTATGACTTAACCACTATAATCCTTTGTTGATATTTCTTTGTAGAACACCTTGCTTTTTGATTTTCATTTTTTAAAGCAACATAAGAAAAGTCTCAAAATCCGCCATGAAGAGAAAAACATACTTAAATTTTATGAAGGTTCTGTTAAAACCCCATTTCATTGTGCCTAGTCGATGTTAATTTACGACAATGAAAATTATTGTAACCCTCTCTTTGTGAAGATTTGATTTATTTACTAATTCCTCCCGGAGAAGCGCGCTTACACTTAACTTTTTATTCTGCTAGAGCATTATTATTCTATTCACTTTTTTTGACGTAAACTTGGGAACTATGAAAGTATTTATTTGCAGAATCCAGCTTGAATTATACCTTTAAAAGCGAGTGGCTGGTGCTATATCCAGCTTGAACCAAATAAATTACTTGCTTACAATCCACAATAAGTTATTAAAGTTGTTTGTTATTTTGAATGGAAGTTTTTATTGAAATGAATTAATTTTGTTTAAATAGACAAACCTGAATCCTGTAGAATCTAATTCTTCAGACTCCAAGTTGAAGTCCTCACGTTTAGATAGTGTGGAAGTAAGGGGAGTGGAGTTCCAACTCAGGTGTCACACTCGTCATTTGACCGCGGCTCATAATTACTAGGTTCGTTGCAAATAGCCCCGGTGTTGCTTCTTAGTACAATGTTCGTAAAACATTCAATCAATCAATATGAAAACTCTTACTAATAAAAGCGAAATGGAAATTGACATAATTTAGATTTATAGTTTCATGCATTGATGGATTGAACATTTACTAACGCTGCAACTGAAAAGAATTTGATTGATAGATTGTTTGGCAACATTCCACTTGGAAACAACACGAGGACTATTGGCGATGGACCTTATAATTTGGAACCTCGGTCAAGTGACGAAAATATCACCTGAAGTGGCACCTCCCTCTCCTAACTTCTATATCACACCACGGGAGGACTTTGAGTCCCGGCAGATTTAACGTGCATCAGCCCTGCTATATGGCGAGTCTTCAGTGGCATATGAGCTTGATGAAAACAACCGCGAGTTCGCGACCATGACCACTGGGCTGCTGGAACCAAGCAATTTTAAAGAAACTCTAGGACCATCGGAGATTTCATATCGAGTCCTAGTTCCACAAAAGATCATCCTGTGAAACAAGATAGAGGGCTGCATGTTAACTACAAACGTGCCTTAAATATTCGTTATGGTGTGGAAGTTAGGATAATAAGATTATTTTATTAGCGTTATTCTTAAAAGAGAGCAACATGAAGATTAATAACGATTGGTCTCGTAATAATGAACTACAGTCAAGAAACGAGGATGACACCTGATCTAGCACACCACTCTCCTATCCTCTACCACATGCCAACTTAAGAATATAGAGCCCCGACACACCCGGCAGATTTAACATGCATAAAACCCCACTTTACGACGGGCTTTATTGTCATCAGGATTCTGACCTATGACTAGACTGAAACAACGTTCGCTATAAGTTCGTGACCTTTACCACTTGGCCGCCACGGCCTGTGAAAAATTAATGAAATCAAAATGGCCTAGAGTAAAAATATTATTTTCGGTATGTAAAATATTAAAATTTCTTTATTACTTTTTTGCATGCTGTCATTTATTAATAAAAATTGAGTTCACGACATACATTAAACCTAGTTTATGTCGAATATTTTACAAATGTTACAAATACGTATTATAGAGAAAGTTGGGAAACGTTAGGCTATTCGCAATTTTCTCTTCGGAAATCTCGGAAAATTTTATCCATTTGAATTGCATAAAATTACCATTTCTTCCCAACCCAAATGAAACGTGACTAGGTAAATTAGATGAAGATAGAAGTGAAGTGAAGTAATTTATATTTTTTGATTTATAAATGAAATAGAATTAATAGAATAGGAAGGGAGTTAAAGGATAACGACTTTCTGTCAGAGAATGGATATTTTGATTGAAATTTTTTTGTTAGTTTGGTGGATTGAAGAGAGTTCCATTACAAATATTAAGCTACGTAGTTACAATTGAAGAAAATTATGGAATTAAGAACGCGAGTGAACTGTTAAGATAAGATTTCTTATTTAAATCATAAATTAGGATTGTGAATTAAATTGAGATTCTTGAGAGAGCGATATTAGATATTCTAATGATAATTAAAAAAGATTCTGTTTTGTTTTCGCGTGTCTTTAATAAGTATTTGGTCATGATTACTTGATATATTAGACTAAGATAAGGCACAAGAACTAGGTAAATAAGGGCAGAGGTCACAAAATTCTTGGACAAAGATATTACTTTACAAAAAAGATAATAGTTCAGTGCCGATCTTGGAGGGAAGGCCTAAATACACAGATATGATGCATATTTCCCGCTAAATTTTACCAAGAAAATTTGTCAGTAATTGTGCAATGTTAGGAGATAACTAGAAAAATTTCCTTTGAATCTGTCTGATTAAAATAGTAAATGTTATTTTATCTGCTCAGTTTATACAGATGTGTGTTCTAAAAACAGATATCGTGCCAAGTAATACGTTTCTATATGAGCAATAAGTGAGCCAACACATAGGTGACTTATCCAAAAACAAAAAGCACTGGCCCAACATTCTTCTCCAGACTTCCTTTTCTCTTTCAGGTATTAAGCCTTTTAATGTTCTTTAAAGAAGTGAAAAGTGCACTTACCACCAACTTTCGGGATCTCAAGATCAACTAAGTTTTTTCCTTTAACTTGAAAGAGGAATTATTTTTGGATTTTCAAGAAATGAACGCAAAGGACGACTTGTAAGTTTACTGAGCAACAAAGAAATTGTTTCAAGTGAAGTACGATTGAATAAAGTCGGCGCGCATATGCCAATATTACAGAAAACATTCAAGCATTGCCGTTAGTGCTCTATTAAAGTAGTAGATGATAAGAGAACAAGATACACTCACAATGTCCCGATTTGTGTTGATCCATGTTTTCTGAAATTTTATAGAAAGTATTACGTACAAATTCTTATAATTTCATCGTCATCTATTAATGTGAAATATATCTAATTTATAATTTCTTTTATAGATTGTAGTGTGCGCTTACAAAATATATTTCATAAAAAGAAATACAATCCATTAAGTGACATTTTTATAATACCCAATAGGCGATAGTAAACGTAATTCCCGCCAATTAAAAAAATGATCTTAAAAATAAAATTGACTTTATCTAACAAAAGTTAAATGAGTTTCTTTCTTGAAATCTATCTATTATAATATAAAAAATATTTTAATATACGATTGTTAGATAAAACTGGTCGTAAGAATAGTTAAATAACTTTTATTTCCTTTATTATTTCAATGAATAACTAATATTTTCCCCGTGATTTTTATTTCCCAACGAATTTTAAAAAAATGAAGGATTAAACTGTCTTTCTGCCTTTCTCTCTCTGCAATCTAAAGGAACAAAGTATCAAATTGAACGAAGTGGAGGAATAAAGGATTTAACCCAACAATATCTAAAGGAGCAAAGGATTAAACTGTCTTTCTCTCTCTACAAACTAAAAGAGCAAAGGATTAAACTCAACAAACCAAAGGGAATTAAAATTTTACATTCTCTATCGCCCCGAACATGAACACATCAGTCATGAAATTTTGTCGTTTATACATGTGCTCCCTGAATTACTCCAGTAGTTTATAGTTTACTTCATTTTTGGTTGTAAACCGTACTCAGTTGTTTCTCGTAACATTTTCGACATTTTACGCGCTTAAAATTGATAAAAGAATTTCTTTCTTCCTTCACAGTATTTTGACAGCTTTTATGAAGTTGGGATTTATGGACACTTTACGGTCGGTAATTGTTCAGTGCTTTTCATTGTTCTTTTGGGGCTCGTCACCGTGCATTTGATTTAGGAGTTTGACTCATGTACAGTTAGACGAATAGAATGCTAGGAACTTTACTGTTCTTATTTGTTTCTCAAGGTGAACACTTTCTTAAAATTCTATATTATTAAGTTACAGAACTTTTTTTCATTCCTGCCTCAAAGAGATTAAGACAAATTAAGAGATGTAATAACTAAGTGTTTAGTTTTCAACCCAGATAATAAGTAATTAAAATGTGTATGGTCGTCGACCAAATTATGCTCTTAGAACGCAGTTGGAACACAAGAAAACCTCAACATCTGCTTCTTCAATGTTCCAAACTGCTTCAAGAATGAAAAAAATAATTGTAAAACCCAAATCACAATCTATTGGCCCGCTTGTACAGATTACATTAAATAACAAGATACCTGCTATGCAATAACACTAATTAATTGAAATTAATTTAAATATTATAGATATTATTTGCAATAAGAAATTTAAGAGTTGTTGCACTTAGATTTTCGATGTAAATGTAACATATCTTAAGGTGCAAGTTGCACGCTATATTAAATAGTTCCAATGTCCTCTGACACGTCGTTCAGATCAATGTTTAGATCTCTAGTGTCCCTTCTAATTTAGAATTTTAGTGTGAAGCGAATTTGGTTACGCCTTTTTTCAAAACCATTGGACACAATCTTTCCCGTTGGTTGGTAAGCAATAGCCAGGGAAGGAAATAGTCAGGAAAGCAATAGCCAGGAAAGGAAAGGAAACCTTCAAAATGGAGCATTTTGTGTGAGAGTGCTTATGGTTCCCAGAAGATTGGACTTCTACAAGGTCAAATCTTGACCTCAAAATTTATAGTAAACAGAAATATCGTTTGACCTTTCATACGGGTTCAACTGCATTTAACAAGGAACACAAAAAGAAGACCAATAGAAAACTTGTAAAGTATGGTCGCCACACAATTTCTTGGATCTTGGAGCAATTTTATTTATTATACACGAAATACTTGTATATATTTTTGTTTTTAAATTATTGTACATCCATACTTTCTTTTAACATTTTCTTCCTCTTTTTTCTTTTCTTTCTTTCAAATAGTTTAACTTTTCTTTCTTTCTTTTTTTTTTTTTTTTTTTTGTTTAATTTCCCCCTTTATTTGAGTTATTGCATTTATCCTTTTATCCTTTTATTTATCCTTTTTCTAGTATAAAATTCTTACAATGAACTCAGCTTACGTGTAAGCACGAAAGCACGTGTTGCGCGTTGTGTGGTGCACAAGGAGGTACTTTTATTTCTCAAATTTAAAAAAAAAATCAGAGTGCCCTAAAGCTGGAGGAAATACATTGTGTTTAAGCTTGAAGGTCTTATTTAGCAGTTAGTAATCTGATAAGACTGTCCCGACTTAAGTGTAATCTCAATAGATCTCATTTAAGAAACTTCAATTATATATATACACAAAAGAAGTATTCTATTTTCTGAAATTCTAACCACTGGTGTATGGTAATTTCATGATTTTTCAAACCTAATTAAGGAACTGAGGTTAAATAAAACTATAAAAAATTAGGACACACACACACAATGAGACTATTTTTATTTCTTCTATCCTTTAAATTTTTATATGTATGTGGTTGAGTTTTTTTTTTTTTTTTGTTTAAGTATGCGTAGTTAATATTATAAAATTAACAAATAATGAATTAAATTACTATTACAACTCTTTAAATTCTAATTTATCTGCTTTTTTTTTTGTCAAAATTGATTTCTGTCTTAAAAATATTTTCCCGGGCGTGTTTTTAATAGTAGAGATACAAAAATATAAAGAGATTAAAATACTTATTGATTACAATACAATGATTTCATAATCATAGAAAATGTGTAAGACTTTACATACGAGGCTAGATTAAAATAAATTTTTGCGATTTTAAAAAAATTTTAATGTTTATTAACGTCACTTTGAGAATCTACAAAATGGGCTGATGGCGACGGACCTCGTAATTATGAGCTTCGGTCAAGTGACGAGGACGACATCTCAGCTGGCCCCTCCGTCTCTAAACTTCCCCATCACACCAATGGGAGGTCTTGGAGCCTCGACTAAATTTGACCTGCCATCCTGCGGGTCTTAAATGGTACCAGAGCTCGACCGCCCAACTCGACGAAAACAACACCGGCCGAGAGTCCGCAACCATGACCACTAGCCTACCTAGGCCAAGATGGTAATGGCGACTAACAATCAGGTAACATAATTTTATTGATGAAAAGAAAATGAAGCAGAATTTCTTCCATTGTTTCAAAATAATTCAAATGGCCGTTCTTAAATGTTCAAATGTGCGTAAGTTCTTCATCCTGCATCATAGCTGACAATTGGCCGTTACAGACGGATTCTATAATTTTAAATTATTTAAGACTACTTGTTCTTACTGGTACGAATTAGAGTGGCTTTTTAAAGAAAGCCTTGAGAAAGATTTAGATGAAAAGAGGTTAATTTTCTTGTTTAATTATGCTTTTTAAAGTTCCTTCGGCAATTTCATGCTTTTAATAAAATTACTCATAAAGTTTTTTTAAATATTAAATACATTATCCAGCCATTCCTATTTTTCGTCTATACTTAAATGAGTCAAATGAAATTCCACAACAAAAATGTATTTGAAGACAATAATTTTGATGTTTGATGTTTTAGAACAAAGACCAAATGAAGTACTTTATTCATCTAAGTTCAATTATGATTAACATGAAAATATTGAAGCTTGTTAAATTTAAAACGTACAGCAGCTTTATTATCTAACACTAGATTTTCTTGTCTAGAGTATATAGGATCCCTTGAAGGTCCGATGGAAGATTTAATGGAAGGTCCTCGTTTTGCTTTTAGTGCGACGTTAATAAAACCAATCGACGAAACTCAAAATTTTGACACTGTCAAGTGAAGAGGAGGACATCTGAGCTGGAAATATATTCAAAAACTTTTAAAGACCTTATGATTAATATTCTTATATTAATTGTGCAAGGTAACTCTGAAACTCAATAAATTGCGGATTGAATTATTGTTTATTAATATCCTACTTATAAGCAACACGAGGTGGGTTAATTAAGAACCTCATAATTTTGAGCCACAGTTAAGTGACGGGGCTGAGTTGTCCCCGTCGATGAGACCTGTGTTCATTATTGTACATATGAAACCAAGCTACACCTGAAACGACAGGTTGCTTCCGGTGAATCTATTGCAAAGAAAGTGAAGATCGTCTCATCTCCTTGAAAAGTTATGGCAACTATTTTTTTGGGATGCGAAAGGTGTCATTCTCATGAACTTCTTCGAGAAAGGGGAAATGATTAATGGACAGTGTGTGAGTTATCCATTTCCCATTCCCAGAAATGGTACCCAGAGGGATCCTAATAATCTTATTCGTTCCCATGGGATTTACTGTCTTTGGTAATCACGGGTGATACGCTCCCAGGATACCCTAGTGATCTTTATCAATTTTCGACCCTCCTTCTTGTGAACCAATTTTTATTCTTTTTTCTACTTTTCACACTTCTAGATCACATCTTTATCCTTATTGACTTTAAACTCCCTCACTTACTTTGCTTGACGCAGCATGGTCACATCTGGCTTTTGCGCCATTAAACTTCCCCCTCACTCCCTCACAATAAGGGTACTTTCTGAGAACTCTCTTATATATGCACTTAGCAAAGAATCTGTTTAGGAGGGAAGTCAATCCGAGAAGGAGTCGATGAATTTCATGTTATTTGCTAATGGATCCAAGGTATAAACAAGTTGAGACCGTCTTGCAGAAAAGGGTTCCTTGAGAGGTTTCTGGATTCCCGAAATCTGATTTTCTGCTACTAAACTCTACTGAAAACAGCCGCGCGAATATGTAGGGATTACTTCACTTTCACTTTCTCGAGGGTCTCTAAATCCTCATGAGACGTGGCACGGAAGTTAGTAGAATAGAGTACCAGTTTATATATCATCATCGTTATTTAAAGTGATTCAAAATTGCAAGGCTTCTAGCCCTTAATTTAGCTTCTTGTGCAACAATTAACTGCAATTCATAAACGAAAGACGAGATGTAATATTTTAGAAGAAAAATTTTATAATGCTTCGGAGCTTATAAGCACGGAAGGCGCTTGTTTATAGAATGGAAATTCCTGGGGCTCAAAACCCCCAGTACTGTCAATATTAAAAATTCACGTTAAAGTTTTGATTAATTGTTTTTTTTTTCTTCCTATTATAACTTCTAAAACCTTCCAGATTATTCTTTGTTTCCAGAGCAGTGTTCTGGAATATTCTCATGTTATATATAAACCCATGTGTGCTCAGTCTAAGGGAGATATCAGCCAAGTGTAGCTGCTCTTAATCTGTTTATAAATCACGTTATCCAGATATCTATTGTGTGTTCAGTTCAACCAGTTCCAATATCTACGCGACAATATATTAAAACTATAAGGGGGTGTTAAAAATGAATTTATTATAAAAATAAAGATTTCAAAAAAAAAGGGGGAAAAAAGAACTGGCATTCTGTGAAGGCTCTAATTATTTTAAAACTGAGAAAACACGTTTTGTATGTCTTCAAAACGATACATCTTAAAGTTTTTAATTTCAAAAGATTTCATAGCAAAAAAAAACTAGCGTAAAAATATTTAAATAATTTTTTCATCTAAAAAATGTGGACTTTGATTTGATGAAGACGCATATTTCCAACGACATAATTGTTATACGTACTTTTAAAAACTAAGTTTTTATATTGCCTCTGTTTCTGAAAATGTATGGAAAAGCAATATGTTTTTAATTTTGCAAATAGGAAGAGATTTATTATAAAGTTCAAGATGGATGCACACGGGATTGGTACCGTGTAAAGTGAGCATGGAAATACAAACAATTTAACATATATATTTTACGGATTTGAACACAGGTTTATAATACTCACATTACATCCGTAACTATGAAAACACAAGCGAAAAACAATAATACGAGTACCTCAAGTCTCTACATCTACATCGTCAACCGCAAAATACGTCTCTTTGCAAACGTATTAACTTATTCGATCTTTATGGTTGCTTTATTCTGAATTTTTTAGAATTTATATATTTACATGCTCAATGCCAACACATGTGAATACTGAATCAAATGTATTGAAACATATTTTTTACTTTAACAACCTTTACAGTTACCAAAAACTATTCATTTATTTTTATTTACGAAGGTGTACCAACAAAAACTAGAATTTTTATTTGAAAGCTATGCATTTAAGTTTTTTACAAAGCAAGTTTATCAGATCCTTTCAGAATATTCTCCATTATACTTAATACATTTATCCAATCGGGGTTTCCATTGTGGGAAATATTTTTGATACTCGTCTGCAGTGACGATTTTAGATTCCTCCTTTTGATTCTTCCCTCGACCGCTGCTACATTGTCAAACTGATGCCCTTTCATGGCCCTCTTCATGCGCGAAAACAAGAAGAAATCCCACGGAACTAGCTCAGGTGAGTAAGTTGCGTGGGGTAAGGTAGTCATGCCGGTCTTAACCTAAAACTGGCTCACTGAGATGGCTATTTTTGCCGGTCAAGACCCCAAATGCAGCTACCCTTTGCATTCCCAAACTTTCTGTTAAAATTCTCTGAGCCGAGTTCAAGAGCAATCCATTTACTCTCTCGTATGTTCAGTGCTAAGGGTCGTCGGTCTTCGAGTATAAGTTCCCGAATTTTCTTGACGTTTTCGCCTGTTCGGCCAATTAACGGATGTCAGAATGAGGTTTGTCATCAATGAATATGTCGCCATTTTGAATCGAGAATATTACTCACGCACTTGAGTTTTTTCCCAAAGCGTCATCTTTTTCAACTGTTTTCAACATCACAACAGATTCTGAGATTTTTGTTTTTCTAAACATGATGCAAATTTTCACAGCCGCGTGTTGTTCACTTTAATCTGTCATCATAAAAAACCGAAGAGGAAGCAAGACAGCTACGACAAAAAAACTCCTTGCAGGCTGACAAAACTTTCCAGGACAACGCTATAGACAGTACAGAATTCGCAAAGGGTTGTGCGACATCCCCCTAGAAGTAAAAAACGCTTTTCCCAAACTAAGACCAGCTCAAAATTATTCCGGGAACTTTTATATACCTTCTCGTGTGTGTTTTTAAATTTCTTCCTGTTTTCTCCTTTTAGATGATAATTTTCAAGAACAACAAACTCTTGTGATAAAAGTAAAATTATCCTTCACACATTCCGAGATCGTTATATTTATATTTAAAAAAAATTTACAGTCTCGAGAAAATTATGAATCCCATTAACTTTCAACCGAAAAATGCAACGTGTTTTGTCTTTATACAAAATTTGGAATAATAGTTGGTGTCAATCAATTATGTATAGATATCTATAAATTATAAATCATATCACTCAATGTTTTTTTTTGAGAGGGGGAGATTTCTGCATTATCTTTCAAATACATCATTTTTACTATTCATTTCATCTTTGCATAATTAATTATCTAATTAATGGCAATTCTAAAAGTTACTTAAGACTAGTTTTGCATTGAAACAAAGCACTGTAAATTTTTAGGATTGTTTTGGAAGAGTTACGTGTATAAGGGATACCAAGTTTGCCGAATTGTAATGCAAAAGAATTTCTGGAATACTGACACGTTTTAATTATTCGAAAAAAGAATGATTTTTCCTTTAGGATTGTTGATTTATTAAAGAGTACTGATTCCGTGCTTAAAAATGCTTCAGTTTTATAATTATGTGGGGTACTTTGTTTACCAGATTGTAATGCTAAAGAATTTCTAGAATATTAACATGTTTTAATATTTGTACAAATTATGATTTCCATTAGATTTGTTGTCTTAAAAAAATTTAGTTTTTTTTTCTTTCGATATGCAATTCCTTTGAAGGCATCTCAAATTTCGAACGTTCTCTCAGTTGTTTGTTTTCAGTTCGAGAGCGAAAAAAATTGCGTTATATCTCCTAACAAGTAAATTGATAGTTCTGAGTAATGGTATATGAGTAATTTAAGTGTGCACAGAAAACAGATAAGATAAAAACAATTGATGTCTCCATTAATATCTCGACATAGTTTATATTGATTTTCTATTCATATCCACATGCTTGATATTTTATACGCATTACACTCATCAGTTTTATCTAATTTTTTCAAATTAACTCAACGTTGCTATTTTTACGATTATTTAACACTCTTAGTCACTGATCTCCGAAACTGAGCTATTTTATTTCAGATTGAAGATGATTTTTCAAAAAATTAAAAATACATTTAATATTCTTTTGAATTCAGGAAAAGTCATTAATTTGTTTGGGGAAGATTATTCAAGTAGCAATTGAAATTTATTTGTTGTTACTTTGTTACTACTGATTTCTTGAAAATAAATTGGAAATGAAACAATTTATTTCACATGGATTTATTTTGTATTACGCCTCTGAATATTGATATTCTAACGATTTATTATCTTATACTAAGCCTAGAAAAACATAGACACGATTTGTTATTATAATCACTAGAAAGAGACTATGCATACATAATTCATTTCTCTTTTTATTTTTTAGCATTATTTCTAGGTCCTTATATATAGTATTGCATTTTGTCGGCTGCGTATTATAAGCATTGCTTGCAGGATAATTTCGTCCTTTTATAGAAAAAGATTCAATTTTTTTTAACAAAATGTTACATTTTCACTTGGACCGGTTAATAAATTTAGAATTAAAAAAAAATAACTTTTCATATGGTTATTCAAAGTAAAATTCCCATTCAAGAAATTTCTTGAAATATAATTTTACTATTTTTAAGACATTTCCCAATAAAAATGTAAAATTTAAAATGAAATTTTTTAATTCACTTAGTGCTATTTTAATTGTAAAAGACTGGAATCAGTTCGCTAAAGATAAAAGAGGTAGTCCGTAAAAATTAAATTTATCTATGTTTAAGTAAGAAAATCCATCATTACCTCACACTTTATTTACAGGAGCATTTTAAGCGACCTGTTTTGCTTTGTCAGTCTATTTGAAAACGAGCTTTTTACTTATGTGATGTTTGTTAATTGAAATTAATCTTCAATTGTTTATATTTTATCATCTAAAGTAAAGAGAGTAAAGAAAGACCTTTAAAGAAAAATAAGATTCTTATTTTAATGACTCTTAAATGAAAATTAGTATGTATGTAAATTAAATATCTTTAAATTTAGTAACTTTTTTGCATCTTTTAAATCTCGTATGAAAGCATAAATGTTTGAGCAAACAATATAGTTTTTATACTTTTTGTATATTCCCGACCTTGAATAGAAACTGCTCATAGCGTTTCAGGAGAAAGGAAAATTTTTCAACTAAATATAAAAAAGAACTGATCTGTTCAATATTCTGTTATTGAAATTATTACTTTCACACAGGCTGTTTTTGCTAAACATATTCAATTCACTACATGCTTACATATGCTTCATATTACTCAAGCTTCATTACAAATTCAAAAATAAAAGCAAAAAAAAAATTCATTCCTATCACTTCGAATTGACAGAAGAGAAAAAAAGTTATCTGGTCGGAAAAATAACAGGATTCTATGTCTTTTCTTTCTTTCTTTTTTTTTTTTTTTTGAAATGTTTCTTTTTGCGTTAGTGTAAAAGTTTATACTTTCATATAAGATAACACAATTCCGTCTAATAAACTGTGCCTTTATTTTAGTGTTCTTCAAACAATGTTATGTCTCTATCTATATCTGCTTACTCGTCAGTATGAGTTCGCGGCGTTAAACATTTTACGATTTTTGCAGAACCAGACGATATTTTGAATGTTCCAAGAAGTGGAATGTTAAAAATGGTATATAGTGTTCGTATGCTGAAACAAATTCGTCGCCTGTGAAATTATTACTGAAGAATTTTCGTTTATCAGTAGAAAACTGTTATCAATTGGATTACTCATATTATTATTGTGCAAGTTAATGATAATATTGCTGAAAACTAAGTATTTCAAAGATAAACATTTTAATAATTACATTCTTAATGGTCCTGCAAGTTATTTATTAAGTAATCGGTCTCAATATATTAGCATCGGATAAGTTATTATTATTGTTGAGGTAAGTTTTTTCCCTATTTTCTTTTCTGTATGTTATCAAATTACCATTTATGTTAACTTACGTTTTTACTCATTGTTATAAGTTCTTTGTTAAGTATATACTTGGGTAAATTTCTGATTAATATGTTTCGAAATACCTTTTTCATTATATCAAATGATATATGACGTTGTGTGTCAGTTTGTTTCATAGACGGTTACAAGTGAATTTGTTATATATTGTTTTTAGAGATATATATGTGTATGTTTTTTTTTAAGTTACAATAGCTAAATTCTTTATTTCTTATTGCAAATAACGGTACATTTTAACAAGTTTTAGATAAATAAGTATGAAACTTTTTTCTATTAAATTTCCCATGTCCGTTGAATTTCGAAAAGTATTTTAACAATATGAAACAAATGATTAATATTTCTATATTTTTTTAAATTTAGAATCGTGTGATTTCCTTTGTTTTACGAATCCTTTTAAAATCTGAACAGCTCAGCGAAAGTGTTCAAAGTTGTCATATTTTCCCAATACTTCCGATTCCTTTATAATCATTATTCAAGTGTCAAAAGAATCCCAATAATAAAAATTATCAAAAAAATTATTATAGAAGGTAAAACTTATATTTTTAAATTACAAAACAGAATTTTTTTTTATAACCTTGATTTCTTATCTTATTCAAAGCCACAGTTTATAGCTTTTTATGAAAGAAAAATGAATGTAAAGAGAGAGAAAAATTCTGTCACTAATTTAATTTACTTCCATATTTTTGGTTCCTAATTCTAACTTTTAATAAGATTCATTAGAAACAATGAATTATTTGTTTAATTTTTTTTTTTTTTTTTTTTGCTTCCCAATGGATGTTGTACATATATGGGTGAGAAACAACGGCATAATTTCTGTTACGGAAATAAAGGAATAATTCTGTTTCTGAAGGAAAGAAGTTCACTTATTATCTTTGCCTTTTCACTAAAATGTTTCATTTTGCAGTGCAATAGGTTATCAACCAGGCACTTCTGATGTAATGTAGTTATGAATAATTATTATCAATATAAGGATATGTGATGAAATATATTCTAATTCAATATATATATAGACAAATAACTAGTACTTAAAGTATTTTGAAAATAAACCATTAAATGAATAAAAATAGCTCCAAAATTTTCTAGTAAAATAAATTATTAATGTTT
>BMAW01051349.1:272488-297045 GCA_019974015.1 Nephila pilipes | reverse complement strand
AAACGATTCTTGAAAACAATTTTCGATGGCATAATCATAAGTTTTAAGTATTAAAATTCTATGTATTAAGTATAAATTCCATATGCTATGAAAAAACGAGTAAATAATTTTTCGCCTGGAATTGTCTAGCATTTTTTTTTCTCTGTGCTGTCTGGAGTGAGAGGTAAAAGTTTTAAGACTGTCGTCATTAAATGGAGAGAAAAGAATGTTGATTTTTGGGAGACAATTCCAGACGAAAGGAGGTTATACTTGTAGCCGTGCCTGGAGCAAGAAAAAGGTAGAACATTTCTATTGTCAAGTTGCTTATGGGACTATAAAAAGTTTATGGCACAGGTGAAAAAGCTTTTTCTATTCAAACCCTAAGCTGGTATTTGGGTACGACTCGTATCAGACAAAGCTAACAAGACTTTGAATCGCAGTTAGAAGGGGGAAAAACATACCAAAGAAAACAATTTTCAGGACTGTTAAGAGACGAAGCTGGGAACCAGAAAAGAATATACTTCAACAGATTATAATGAAATGTATGGAAGATAGTATGAAAAGTTCAAATTTATTACAAAGAGACTTTAAGAAAACTGGCACTTTTGACACGAATTTTATCCGCAAAATTAAAATCACGTGGTGAAAAATAAATCGAATTTTACAAGCTTTTGTTTAAATTGCGATATTCAAATGCAAAAAAAATATGTATTTCCAGTTCAAAATTTACACTCGAATTTTAAAACACTTTCTATCATCCGATGGAACTCAAATTTTCATTCACGTAGAATTCCGAAGATGTTATCATATTATACACACAAATAGGTTTACAAGAAGGAGGGTCGAAAACAGAGAAGGATCGCTAGGGTATCCCGGGGGTGCGTCACCCGTGTTTACCAAAGACAATAAACCCCATGGAAAAGAACATTTATCTACGATGCCTCAGGGTCATGATGCCCGAACATACACAAAGAAGGCAAGCCCCTGAGATCCCGATGATTCAATTCTTAGGAGCAGGGTACCCGGCTATATCCCCAAGCACTGTGTATCCATTTTAGTCTCCTCATACGACATGCATGAGCTACAGTGGGACTATTCTTTCACACCCGGTCACCACACGGACTATATCTAACATAAAAAATATATAAATAAAATTAGAATATTTGTAGTGGTAAATGATTTGAAATAAATAACAGACTTTAAATTTTTATTATTATTTATTAACTGAATCAAATTAATGAATTTCAAACGAATGCTAATTTTTTTTAAAATATTTTTCTAGATTTTAAAAGCCCAAGAGCATATTTAATCCAATCATCAGAGCTACAATGTTGAGCGTCGTCGATCAAAAACCCCGGAGGTCAAGATAGACCTGATAACGTTTAAGAAGGTAAGCACTCTTCGAAATAATTTTATTGTCGAGAGTACATAAAAATAGTCTTTATACAACTGCGGGGAAAACTTATTTCGCCGTTATCTATAAACTGTAATAACCGTTCGTATAAAAATATCTCGTCCTTTGTAGCAAATATCGATCAGAGATGTTGAAAATCTGTCTCAGTTTGGACTGTAAAAATACTGCTTATCTATTGTCAGCGTCGGGTAGTCAAAAAGATCGATCAAGTGAAAACTTCCTTTACAAGTTACACACTTCAGTTCTAGAAACTCAATCGGAACCGAGATAAAGAAAAGGTGTAGATTGTACGAGATCGATTTTGATTCTTTTCGATCAAATTGATCAAAAAATTTATAAAGAGAAAATTATTTTTTTGTAAAACAGCTCAATAAAATAAGTTATAATTTCTTATTCATAATTTAAATAAGCATTATTAAAAATAGATTTATTTAAATGGTATAACAGTACTATCCTACTGGTTTACCGTTTGAAAAATTGTAACGTAAAAAAGATTATATCTTATGGATTTTTGTGATTTTGTATTTACATATAAACTAATAATTTTTTTTTCTTTGCTTTGGAAATTTATATGGTGTGTTATTTATTGAAGATTTCTGCCGGTTTTAGGAAGAACATCGTACGTAATTAATATTTTTGGTAGTTATTTTTTTGTCCGGATTGCTTTGGAAAATTTCAATCAAGCTTTATGCCTCAATTGCTACAGTTTTAGCTCTTATAAATGATTTATTAACATACTAATTATTATTACGCGAAAATTTTGCGTTAAATTTATTTCTTTAATGTAATAAATATGTCAATATTTCACTGGTATTGGAAATTTTTAACCTTATTATGTAGGCATATAGTGCACAAACTCGCTATCTGCGTTATTTCCGTCGAGTCGTAGGTTCAAGTCCTGATGCAACTAAATATCCACCGTGTAACGGGGCTGAGACACGTTAAATTACGGTGACCATTTTTTTTACAATTAAGAGGAGGAAAAAAAATTTAATAAAAAAGTACGGCGTAAATAAATGAAACATTTTATTAATTCAAACAAAAATAAACTAATTATGCTGACATCTCTTTCAATTTTATAAGTAAATGAGTATTTTTTCATTGAATGAATATTTTTTGTCGATGTATCGTTTTCTAACGATATTTTGGAAATTTCTAAACAAGAAATATCCTTCTTATTGAATTTTGTGGTAAGTGCTGCACCTAGAATACCAACATTCTCAATCTTGATTTCTCGCTTGTCCAAAAATCATCCCCTATTGAAAAAAACTCTTTCAACTACTGCATTAGTTCTAGGGCAGCCCAACGTAAATTCAACAATAACTAAATTTTCATATGGAATGCGTTTATTTTTGAAATAGTTAAATATTTCCACCCGTCTTTTATAGTTTCAAAATTTTGATTTCCCCCTTGTTCTAATTTTTCAGAATTTAAACATACATTTAGTCTTCAAATTTCTTCATACAGGCAATTGTCATCGATTTTAATGTCAGACATTTCTTTCGATAAAAACTCACCACAATTCTCAATATCTGCCCAAATTACTTGCGATGAAGTCAAAAAACACTTTTGAAAACTGTTATTTCCAGTAATATTTGTTTCACACCATTTTTCGACACATTGAAAAGATGTGGGGTTAAAATTCTGCACTTGGTGCACTTTTCCGTTCTGCCCGGATTTAATTCCTCAAAGTTTGACTTTTTCTTTTTATTATTAGAAGAATAAATTTTTCTTTAAATCATTGGTTTATATTGAAGGATAAAATCGTTCAAAATAAGACTAACTTCTGTAGCTGAAATATATTCACCTTCAATCTTTTGAATATTTTTGTGGAAAATAGATACCTGATTATGTGCATTATTGAAAAAAGATTCCAGAATTTTTGGTCAGTTGTTTAATTTAAAATATATGAACGGAGAGACTCAAATAATTGTAAAACACGGTCTATAGCAGGTGTTAGAGCGAGCCATCTAACTTTTGAATATCCTAAAAGTTTTGAGTGCTCAACATTTGCGTAATGGTTTAGCGCGGCATCTCTGAATACAGAGATTAACAGATAAGTTTTAAAATATCGAAAAGGAGGACACTTTTCGAGGAAGGACAGAACCTACAAAATTAGGACGATTGGTCACCTTAGTTAAATTTAGCGCGGCTCCAAGTCCTCCCGTAGACGTTGTGTGAAAGTTTGGAGAGGGAGATGCCAGCTCAAGTGTTGTCCTCGTCATTGAGGTCCTTCGCCAATGGCCTTCTTGTTGCTTCCAATTGCGGCGTTAATAAGTAATCACTCATTCACTGTGGATAAAGAAAAATGTGCTGGCACTCTGTTTTTATTTAAAATTGGATGGTTGATCTCACAGATAAATTTTTCGTGTTTGAAGATTCTAACCATCGTCATTTCATAGGTTACATAAACAAAGTGGGATCATTTGTATGTTTTTATTCTTTCAAATCATACTCTTTGTCATTCTTTTAAATTCATTAAGAAATTATTCAATTTAACACTTATTTTATTTCCTTATAGACCAAATATAATTCTAATTTCTAGGGTTTAGACGAATAGAAAAGGAAAACGATTGAGTATCGTTCATATTTATTAGAAATTCCTGTAATCAACCCAACTTCTGCCTATATATTTATAAATATTTCGTATAGATCTTATGTAGATATTCCATTTCTCAGTATTACAATTAAGTTTTCATGAAAATATTGTTTCAGAGATAGTTGTCTTGTCTTTAGTTTATTTGTGGTTTTATGGGATATAGAGCAAGAAAGGCTATTATCCCCTTTTAACACAAACTAAATATTAAGATTTTCCAATACAGCTAGAATAAGTTTCTTTAGAGCTCATACGATGCAAAAATTTCGATACATGGCTGTCCTAATATTTCTATAACATGGAAAAAAATTTTGGAAATCAAAAAAATTCGAATCGGAAATTTATTTGTTAGTAATTGTATGAAATTTGAGAAAATTCTTCGCAAACATCAGAACAATTTTCGCATATACTTATTTACACAATTCTTAATGTGTTATCGTTCTTTCGACTCCTGCTGATATTTTTCGGTTAGTATCTGAAACAAAATAAAACAATTACTCAGCATACAAAATATGAGAATCTCGTCTTGGACATCAAATATTCAGACATACCGACAAAGATCCCTGTAATTGATGGTGTGATGCTATCAGAAGAAAACAATACAGTTCAGTGATTGTATTACGGATGCATTTCAGACAAAGCCATTTTTATAATCTACATTCAAACAGGCGATTTATCCTTTTGATATTTGTTTTACAAAAGTAAAACATTTTCGTTATTCTTCTTCATGGAATGTTTTTTCTATTGTGTTCATTGAAAAAGCTTGTTTTTGATGATTCCTAACGAGATTATTAATGTCGAGGTTATTTTTGGAATTTCTTAAGTAACCAGTTAATGCTTTTATTCACGAATCAGATTGCTTTCAGTCACCTTTTGATAGAGAAAAAATGTCGCTATAAATAGTATTGTATGCTGAAAAATATTGCTTCTAAACATTAATTACTGCGTTTTCTAATAAATATCTTATCGTTCCAGCTTCCAATAAGTAATAATTTTTCGCTCTGTTATTGAAGCAATCGTAAAATGTCTTTTTTTCCCCCTTCAAAATCATATTGCTCAGTGGAAAACTTCGCTCTTGAAGCTATATATTCTAGAAATTTAAATAAAAAAAAAATAATTAAAAATTAATCGAAGCATAATAAAAATCTATCATTTGGGACTAATAGATTAGTGCCTTGTTCTCAATTAAAAATGAATATGTTTTTTATGCACCGAATTTTTCTTTGTACCCCCTTTATTGTTTAAATAAATAAAAAAAAAATTAAGTTGCTTACGACGAGTGAAAGATTACGAGCTCAGTTAAATTTACGATTTAATCATCTCAATTGTTCTACGAAACAGTTTTTTTAATTACAAGGGGTGTTCAAATGAAAAGGTACGAAACATTGTAAACGTTAACATAACAATTTGCCTATGCCGCAATGGAAGAACATAGCGAAACATTTAGAGATGCGAATGGAGTCTCCGACGTGGATCGGAGCATGCGTAGGAGAGAGCAGAGGCTCTTATAAAGAGTGCCGTCCAATTGACGCGGCTGTGTGTGTGAATACATGATGACGTTTACAATGCAAAATTCGACGATTGAGGAGTAGCGAGGCGTTATCCGATTTCTGACAGTGGAAGGTGTTAAATCGGCCGGATCGCCGGATGGTGACCGTATACGGACAAGTCTGTGTGTCCCATAAGCCAGTGAGCAAAGGCAGTGCCTGTTTTCGCGCAGGTCGTGAGAGTTTGGTTGATTCCTCGAGACCAGGCCCAGCAACACATCTAAAACAGGCAGGAACATCTGTTACGGAAGCGCTTCAACTCGGAGGACGAACTCAAGGACGCTTTGAAGGACTGGGTCTCGTCACGGCGGTAGGAATTCTGGGAACAAGGAATCCTTCGGCTCGTTAATCAATGGGATCGTTGTGCTCAGGCCTATGGTGTATACTTTAAATAAAGTCTTCATTTATACCCACACAGTGTCGTTTCATACCTTTTCATCTGAACATATCTTGTATAAAGTTAAAGTAACGGAGACGCCTGCTGCAAAATTAGCTTAATTTATGCCAAATTTAAAAAAATTCTCACCTTTTTAATTGAAAATAATAGAGCTTGCATTTGTATGTATATGTATTTGTTTATGCAAACTTATCATATTTATAAGCGTAAGTAATTACGTATAGGCATGAGCAATTATCTGATAATCAATAGCTGTGTGCGTATTTACATGTGTAAACCATGTACCAGGAAAGAAACGTAAAGTTTTCATTATTATAAAAAAATAACCGAGGTATCTGTGTAAAATTTATTCTGCATATTAATTTATTCTTATGTACATAAGGTTGTAAATTATGGTTATTGGTGTTGGATTTGTTTGGTTTCAGAATGCCATAGATTGAAGTAATCCGCAGTAATGTAAAATTTTAACTGTTATCCTGTCGTAATTATTACCAAAAATGAAGGTAGAAGCTTTATTTGTACTTGGTTTAGTCACCATATAAAGTTATACACTTCTCCCAGTGTCTCTTGACCTTTCGAAAGTCATCACTGTAGAACTCAGTGGACTGTGTGTGTGAACTCTTATCTTTTCTCCATACTACGGGTTACTTCAATCTACGGCTTTCTGAAACCAATCCAATCAACATTAATAGCAGTAATTTAAAATATTATGTACATAAGTATATAAGTAATTTACAACATTATATACATGTAGAATCCTAACTACAGAAATGGGGTACATGGCTCGTTTTAAAGATGTCTAGGGGTTTTCTGGATTCAATAACAAAACGGATTTTTAGAAGATGACATTTAATTAAACCATATATTATTGTATAGTATTTACTAAGTTAAAATAGAACTATTGGTTAGGCATATTAAAGAGCTATCAGATCGCACGTCTTTTTCTGATGGTCGCGCTCTTCCATCTGCCATTACTCGTGTAGACCCCTTGGAAAGAAGTTCACAAAGTAGAACTGCAGCTCGTGGCGCCATCTAGTGTTTGAAGGCTTATCAAAATGTAAACATCCTACATACATAAGGATATAAGTAATTTACAACGTTATGAACATAAGGATAAATTAATATACAGAATAAATTTATCTAGATATCTCGGTTATTTCTTAGTAATAATGGAAACTTTACACGCGCGCGATACCCCTATACTCCTTTATCTATATCTTGCTTAAAACCTTCTGCATTTATGAATTTTAAAATTTACAGAAAACTTATTAACATAACACTGGGCATAATTATCATTTCAAAAACCAAATTTATAAATATTTAAAAAATTTACATTTGAGTGTTTCAAACTTCTCACGATTTTCAAGCAAATATTCTTCCATACCTGAAATGTGTGAATGTTTACGAGAAGGAAAAAATATTATTACTGTGTAGAAAATACTCTCATTTCATAATGTGGAAAATATTAGTACAGTAGTATCATAAATTTTCAGGAAAGTGTACTATCCTTTTTAGACCTAGAACAAACGCTAAGATAATTTTAAGTCTCATTTGAATCTTGTTACCTTTTTTTTTAATCAAAACTATAAATAGAGAATCTAAAATACAATGATAATATAATATCCTTCGATTATAATGAAAATAAAGTCATTGTCAAAAAATATTTTTAAAGGGCTTATTTTACCCAGATTTTCAAGAATAAAACAATTACATGGAGCGAAACTTTAAAAGAACTTAACAGCAATAGAAATCTTTTATTTAAATTTTTGAAGATTGTGTGATCCACGCAATATTGCATGCTTTATTTCGTCACGCGGCTCGGATAAAATAAATTCATTATATATATATTCTACACTATATATTATATTCATAACACTTGCAAATGAACACCTTACCCATTCGCAATTGGAGTGTCGACGGGCATATTTACTCATGCTTGAGTGTAACTAGAGCGGCTTTAAGGTCATGGTAGTCTAATGGTCATGGTCTCGAACTCGCAGCCTGTGTTGTTTCCATCAAATCACGAATTTGTATCCTGATGCTGAAAAGATCTATCATGTAGCGGGGCTGCAGCATGTTAAAGCTTTCGAGACTCCATGTCGCCCCGTTGCCGTGGTGTTGCAGTTTGTAGAGGGAGGAGCCAACTCAAACATCATTTTTCATCACATCTTAATTGAATGTCTCGCGTTTCATCTCCATCGTCATATCCTTTTTCATTAATCTGTTTTGAATTTGACTGTCTTTGTGGTCCTATTTGCATTTTTAAAATGAATTGGATTTTCACATCATATTTAAGATTTTACCCTTTTTTATATGTTTTATTTTTCGTAATATGCATCCTTTTTATACTTTTTTAATTTGGTTTTGAGAAAAAAATATCTTGGGAAGACTTAAACGAGTGTTTGGCGCAGCATTGCCAGAATTGGTTCTTGCGCCAGAAACTCACACACTCGGGCATTATCTTCGTCACCTGACCGAGGTTTAAAGTTGTTAGATCCGTTGCCAATAGCTCTCGTGTTGTTTCTAATTGCGACGTTAATAAGTAATCAGACAATTAAGCTTAATTTGAATTTCTTAAATCTTGAAAATAAATTGTATTCCTTTTTCTTGTATATACGGTTCGGTTTTTTATGATTACTTTTTTTAAAACTTTTTTATTATATCCTATTTTTATATTCTGTCAGGATATTTTTATATCTAAAATATTATCACTTAGAAATCTAAATAAGTTTGGACCGTAACGCTTTGTTAGACTCGAAGCCGTTTCATTGGATGGTTGCAACTTAGCAATCAATAATCAATTATCTCCCTCTTCTTGAGGGAAATATCTTATATACAACTTATGAATGTTCTAGAAATATTTGAATTATATAAATTTACATAAAAGAAAAGCTTCCGAAACTAAGAAAATAAACAAAAAGAAAAATAATAAATACACCGAGCGTCCTCGTCTGTAATAGAACCGATAGCAAAAACATTTTCAAACCATTTGAACATGCCTTCGCTTGTTAAAGTATGCAAATTGTGGGAATATATTAATGTTTAGCGATTGTTTTCATTCTTAATTTG
Organism: Nephila pilipes; assembly: GCA_019974015.1. Taxonomy (NCBI): domain Eukaryota; kingdom Metazoa; phylum Arthropoda; class Arachnida; order Araneae; family Nephilidae; genus Nephila; species Nephila pilipes. The sequence goes on along the minus strand of BMAW01051349.1, from coordinate 288,043 downwards.
TATCTTATTTAATACCTAATATGATTATAACATTATTAACTATATTATAATTAAGTTTTCAAGAAAAAAAAGGGATTTAATTATTGACAAGCTCTTTTTCTTAAATTTCAAAAAAAAAAAAAAAAATCTGTGCTTAATGAATGAAGAGGGCGTATTCTCCGATTGGCCACGGTAACCGAGTGGCCTTGACCGCGATGTCATGACCAGTGTTGTTAACGTCGAATCGTATATTCCTGTTTTGATGCCACTAACCCCCCCCCCCGGATAGCGGGGCTGATACTCTTTAAATGCTCTGATGCTTTCATATAGGCAATATATGTAACATAAGATATGATTATGCGTAAAATTAAATGATGAAGATATTTTTTAGATAATAAAAATTACAAAAAAGAAAAAAAAAATGTTTTTCTGTTTGTATACATGCGTATATTTTTGAATACATTTCGATACTTAATGATTAGGATACTTATAAATAAAAGATAAAGTAACGGTGATTCCTATTCAAGTAGAATTTTTCATGACATTTAGGGAGAAAATTTATATATTTTATATTTCTTTGTGTATAATGTAGTTCATCATTTGGGTTTTTTCGTGTATTGTGGTGGTTAATAATTCAGAACACTATTCAAGAAGTAGTAGATTATCCTAATATATTGAATATGATATGAATAGGGTACATTTTTGAACAGTTTATTATTAGGATATTTAAGATCTAGTACGAAAATGCAGAAAAATGAAACCGATAAATTTATCTAATTTAGCGAAATTGTATTATAATTTATCAAATGAAAGTTTCTATTAACTTTTAGGAGAAATCTTTTAAATTTTTAAAGTTCTGTGTGAGTAATTTAGGCCAGCGTCTGCAATTTCTTAATATCATCGAAATTTTTTCAGATTCTGGTGATGAAGGTACAAAATTTATGCCATGGAGTCGGACGCCAGCTACTCAAATTTCTCCAATGAATCTAATTCGGTAGGTTCCTGAAAATTTACTATTACAATTTATGTGCCATATTTTAATGCTTCCTTTTTTTCTCAAGTAATATTTATGTAAGTGACATAGCTTATAGTTTTTCTAAAAGAGATAGTCTAAAAATATATTTATTAACTAATAACAAAAGGAATAGATGTTTCAAAAAAATTATCTTGATTGTACTGAACATCCCAGGAAATATAGTAAGTTCTGTTGTTAGATTACAACATTTTGTATTAAAGGTACTTGTATAAAAAGTAGAACTTGCCTTCCAAATTAAAGAAGAAAACAAGCAGATTCAACTTAATTTAGAAGAAATATGACTAGCCCCAGAAATACTTAAAATAAAAATAATTGTCGTAAATTTATGTTGTTTCTGTAAACCAGTCATCAAAGTTATTTATAATTTCTCAGTGGTTGAAAAGAAAGATAAATACTGCAAAAAAAAAGAATGTATTTTCATCAGAACTCAAAAATACGATGAAAATTTTAGAATGTCTCGTTCTTTTTTCGGTCTGCCATTATAATTTCTTTCAAAAGTATTATACCAATACTCTTACTCGATAATACTTGTATGAAAATTGTTACAATAAAAGCATGTTTAAAATACTTCCTGTTCATGGTCATATGCATTAATGTTTGATTTTTGTATCTTCAATATTACCCGATTTTGAATTCCACAAGCATTTCCTCTGCATTCATAAATAAGGCTGCACATATAAGGCACTTTAAAATTCAAAGTTATCTAGCATCTTCATAGTTATAATGCGCACTAAAACGATTTTAAGACCAAAGGCACATCTGTGTAATGTATGTGGAATCAGTAATTTAACCCAGTTCTAAGTACAATTTATTGTACACTGTTTAAAGCCATTTTTGTATTCGTAATGTTTGAAAATATATCGTTTCTAAAATATTATAAAACATTTTTTTTACCAGTAGAGGTCTTCTTTGTTATTGTTCGAACGTGTATTGCAAGCATAACTCTTTCAGATTTTTTTCTTTCTCATTTATATTTACATCATTATCTTCAGTAAATTTTGAATTGATCTAATTCTTTTTAACTGCTTACCAATTTCATCAAAAATATTGAATCATGTGGCATTTATTTTTTTTTCGTGTTATAAAAAATATATGCCTAAATATGTTTAATCTTTAAATATTTATAATCGATTTAATAACGAAAATTCTGTTTATTAGTTGTATATACTATTAATTTAAACTGAATAAAGATAGCTATATTTATTTCTTGGAATTCATCTTTTAGTTCCCTAAAACAAATACATACTTGTAGTATTTTTGATTACTTACTTCGATGTCATTTTGAAGAATAAATAGATGTATCGATTACTGAAGCATTTCATTAAGCTCTAAGTTACGGAAAAACGCTGTTTATGCACAAACAAAAATATGTGTAAAGGAAATTAGCACCATTTTTGAATTTGAGCACAAAAAAGAAACTCTAATTCATCTGTGAGTAAGAAAATATGAATAATGCATGATTTAGCTGATAAGCAATTTGTTCGTGAAAGCGGATAAATCAATAAACTGTTGTGTGTTACGCTCTTTGATTATTGTTTTGAAAAGTTATTTGTGTTGAAAAAGTATAACATCATTTAAGAAAAGCTTATACTAATTTCGAAGCATTTGACCCTTTTTAAATGTGATTGAAACAAAAGTATAAATGTTTCTGATAAGACGAATGAGGTTTTTGAGGAAATAGGAAAGTAGAAAAGTGTAAAAAAAATTATATTTTTTTCTGTTTTATTTATTATTAATTGTTATTTTTTAGGCGGATGAAGAAATTCTTCCTGTAGAGAATCTAAGCGATGTGTATCCAACAGTTTCAATAAATGAGAAAACCAATATCAAAAAAGTTTATCTCCAAAAGCACTGTCTGTCCTTACATGCACTTGCCAAGGATAGACAAAAGAAAGACAATCATAATATGAGTAAGTAATGCTAAGGAATTATCTAAGTTGTCTTATCTATACGATACCATCATTTTGATTTAAGGAAGATTTATAGAATATTTATTAAAGTATATTATAGGAATTATGAGAACGAGATATCATAAAAAGAAAGAACTCAAGTTCTTGGTAAAGTTTTTTCTTTCGGATGTTCGAAGCCGTGAGGTGTTAACTTTAAATAAACAATAGTATTTAATGTTATTATACTTAAAGCATATATAGTTTTTAAGATAATATTTATATCATTATTACCGTGTACTGCTTCAATTGTATCATTATTTCCAGCTTGTGCTGCAATATTTTAGAATTATAAAAGGTGAAATAAATTAGCCAATAGATTTAGCAGAGTTATTTAAATTATGAAATATGTTAATTACGACTTGCAACTTATCTCTGAGAAATGTAACATTCCCAACTTGTAACATTTTCACAGCATACAGCAATTGTAGCGTTTTTCCCAGCTCAGGCTGCAGTATCATAGAAAAGTAGGGGCGTTAAAAATTAGCCAATAAATTAAGCAGAGTAATTCAAACTATGAGATATGCTAATGGCGATTTACAACTTATCTCTAAGAATTGGATTTTTATATTAACATAACTATTAAAAAGTATAAACAAATTTAAATTTTAGTTTTTAATTTATAAATATAACCAAATTCCCATTATGAGCATTAATCAATTTATCTCCTGACTGCACTTCTCCGTCATGTTTTAAAATTTCCCAAACCTTTATTCTAATTTTGTTTTGAAGTTTTTTTTTCTTCCTGTAATTGGATTTTTATCATGTTCCATTGAAAGGAACTGTGAAAAAAAGAATTTATAAATTTACTTTTTACGAAATTAATTATTTTAAAAATTATGTGATAACTATATTACGCAACAAATAATGAAAGAGTTTCTTAAGCTTTTAAGTGATTTAAAAGGTATTTTTGGCGGGAACATGTTCTTTGAAGAATATAATGCTACGTTTGTACTTTGACAATAACCAGTAAATAACAATAATTTTCTTAAATTTCATTATCTTCAATTCATATTATTTAGATATAATTTATTTTGTATCTTTCTAGTTATAGACTATAGGACAGCTAGAGTATATTTAGCTGCAAAAAATTAATAATACATTATGAACAAAATTATATCTTTTCAGTAATACAATATATTTTAAGTTGTTTCTTTCAATGCAATTGAAAGGATAAATTCGTTTGTATGTTGTTGTTTGTTGTCAAGATATTCGTAAGCAATTATGCCGCACCTGTGAATTATGATACATGTTGTACTTAGTACACGAGCAAAACTGGGTACGAGGCAAACATAACTATACCTACATTATCTACATTTTTATCCAAACTTCTAGGGTCCTTTGATAACCACATTTAAGACTGTTGCTGAGTTCTGTGATTAAAATGGCTGAAGTTTTTTGAGTGGTAGAAAAAGAAATAGTTGATGTTGCAAAAACACTTTTAAGTGGATTTAAATGAATGCCAAATGTGTGTCGTTACGCGTGGGTTTTACGCCCTTGTAAAACATATGTACTTGTAACTGTTCGTCAAAAGACAAAATAACTTTTTATGCTTGCAAAAAGAGAGATAAAATCTTTGTAACGCTTCTCTCTGCAACCCAGATCTCAAGTGGTATTTTATGTATTTTAAATGAAAGAAATGTTTAAAATGTTAATTAACATAATTGAAAAGAGAATTTTAAATCAAGAGCATTCTTATAAAACAGTTTTCGAGATTTCGATGTTTTATTAAATAATAATTAATACACTGTCCTTTTAACCGCGTTATTTAATTGAGAGCGATGTCCAAACTTAGAAGAATATTTATCTCTTACATTGTAATAAGTGTAATAATTGAATTTTAAATTTTATAAGCTATGATCCACGTGATTCCATTTGTGTTCATACGAGAAACTAGAGTAATTATAATAGAATAGAATTATAACTACAGGATGTCCGAATCAAATGTCCTTAATTGGAACAGTCGATTTTTTTTTTAAAAAAAAATCTATTTGCGATACTTTGGCGATATTAGACAAAATTCTTCTAGACTGAATTCTTAGATTTTGATGACAGTTTTTATTTTTCGCGTATGACGCATGTGCTCTATTTGCGAGCCTACAAAAAAAAAAATGACGTCTCCGCAAGAGAATGCACTCATTGTTCCCCGGTTTGCAGAACAGAAATACATAATAACAGTGCAAAGTATGTTTCGTGCTATTTATTAAAGGACTCTACCCGAGGCAGCTATTTTTGTAATCAGAAAAAGTAGATTACAATTCTCCTATTGCAGTTTCTATATAAATGATTATCTGGATCCATCTCGTTTGTTTGTCGGAGTTTCATATTAGTATTTTGAATATGTAGAAAAAATTATAATAATAATTATTAAAAATAAATATTAAAAATGATTTTGCATTGAAAAGGGTATTTTTTTTAAAAAAAAATAACATTTCACCAAATCTTTTGTCGGGGTGCTTGCGTACTACAATTTGAGAATCATTGGAATATATTTTTAATCTAAAGAGAAGAACCGTAACAATATTAAAAAAGGAGCATAAACCTCAGCTTTATTGCAAAGGGAAAAGATTATTATGAGTTAATAAAGAAGTATTTTGGCGAGAATGTTTCCTGATTATTATAATTTGAGACCTTTGGTAACCTTTATACCATAAATGTTTAGAATTCGAGTATCGAATCTATCAAAGAGCATCCTAAAGAATAATTTTGGATGATGCACATTAAATTTATCGGATCTTCAAAATCATACGACGTGGTGTGGAAATTGATAGAAAGAGATATCTGCTCAGTTGTCTCTCTCAACTCTTTGAGGTGTTTTGTAACAACGTTGACTCTTTTTTTCAATACCTCATAATTTATAATGGTCCCTTCTATACATTCATAATGCTGGGTGAGCAAGAAATCATATAAAAAAATTAAGAAGTAACCAATCATTTGAAGTATGAGAATGGTGTAATTTGCATATCAAAAAGAGAGAGAGAAAAATTATTTGTCAAAAATCGCAAAACTTGGCTCTTCATTTGTGGCTAGCATTTTACAAACGGAAAACCGTATTCGTGTAAACAATCGAGTCTTTGTTTCGAACTTCTAAAAAAAATGTGCGGAAATGCATATCCTGCTAAATTAGATAACTCTAAAAAAAAAAAAAGAAAGAAAAATAAACTTGGGCAAAAAAAATCCATTGTGTAAAAAAATGATAAATTGTTGACGAATACAATCGTTGAGAGAATTTTAACCGCAGATACAAAGACAAATCTGGTATATGAAAGAAATTTCTTAAAGAAAGCGTGTACCCATTGAAAGAAAAATATGTACTCATCGTTAATAAGTGAGACAGAGAGGAAAAAAAAAGAAATAAAAGTGGGGAAAAAACAATTATGAACGTCAGATCAGGAGAAAGAGTGAATCAGAGTAGAAAGTGCTTCCTCATTCAAATAATATAGCGACCTCTTTAACCCGATTTCTTCCAGATATGTGTGATGACACATGTGCATGGTTTCCTTTAAATTCTAGTTTACCCCATCAAACTCGATATTGAGACAATCAGAATTGCACTAATCAAATACAGATAACTTCCCTATAACACGGTATGCTCATTCGGGTTATTCGGGGTAAGGGGAGGGGCTGGCATAAAAATACGGTCAAGTTCCAAAATCTTAAATAAATTATGACTATATTATAAACTATATCCATTAAACGAATAAAATAAATTTTAAACTCTGGGAAAATCTTAAATTCCGAATGCGAATCTTAGGATTATGTACGCAATCCCTTATTGTCGAACCATTTTAGATGTTGTAAATGATGATGTAAATTAAGATGCAATAAAAATGCTTCATTATTCATAAATTATCTAAGATTTCTGGTAAATTATCGGTATTATAAATAATAAAATCTCAACTAGCCAACTAAATTAAATAAAAATAAATTCTATAAAAAGTTTTGCAAAGAACAGATTTAGCCACCCAATGGGCGCTTTTTTTTATAATTATTATTAAATTACTCAGTTAAATATAAGAATTAAAGTAAACGATGAAATATCGAGAAATGAACAATTATAAACTTTCCCGATATTAAATCTAAAGCAAACGATAAATTATTAACTTGAATATATTTAAGCTAAATGTAATTAAAATTAAAGCAATCGATAAATTAAAAAATTTAATATTATATCAGCTATATGTAATTAAAATTAAAGCAAGTGATAAATTATTAAATTGAATATATATTAAGCTAAATGTAATTAAAATTGAAGCAATAGATAAAAAAAAAATTGAAAAGTGATCTGGTACGCCAAAAGTGACCCAACTAAAACAATATCCCCATGGGTAGATAATAAAGTTAATAATGTTTATATTTGTGATGAAAGAATTCTCGTTTATTTATATGGAACGAATGCCAAAATAAAAAAAAAATGCCAATGCAGGAACCACCGTATGTTAAAAGGGCGATGACAAATTTTGATATGTTTTGACACTCGGTTCAGTCTAGTCAAATGCACGCAAAAATGTCGTTATTTCTCCCGAGGCGTAATGTAATACGTCACATCTCCACCTCCTTCTTAGTAGTAATCCTCTTATATTTATCGATTCACATTACTCGTATGGGGTTTTTCCAGTACTACTCTTGAATAGAATCATTTTTCAGGAATTAAGTTGGAGATTCGTTGTGTTCTCTACGAGATTAATTTTTTTTTTATTCGTTTTAGTTATAGGGAAATATGATTAGACCGATTCTTTTTTTAATAATGCAGTCGAACTTCTGTATTTGAACTTTTACAATTTGAAATTTTGGATAATTCGAATTTTTCGCCTGGTCTCTAGAATTCTGAATTTAAAAAAAAAATGAAGAAAAAAAATTGTGGGTAATTCGAATTTTATTTTGGATGATTCAAACTTTTTGTGTGATTCCTCTCAGATCATTACAATAAAAATGGTCATTGAGACTTTCCATCTAACTAGCATCATTATTTCAATGGTGTTTCTAAGTATAAACTCAGTGAGGAGCTTTGGATTCTATTTTTTCATCAATTGATAAGTTGGAATCATTTGCAGTGACACAAAGTCTGCATTCAAAGAGATAAATAAAAATATAAGATTTTTTTAATTATAATAATTTGTTAAGATACACATAAAATATATTTGATTTAATTGAAAAATATAAATATGTATATTGTAATGTGCATATATTTTGTAAAATAAAGCTTGTTAGTTAAATCTTTGATCGCGGAGTTAGGTTTTTTTTTTAAAATAATAATTTACCTTTTCTCCTAGGAAAGCATAATTACGAGAATTCTTTCATCCTAAATTTTGGGCTAATTCGTATTTTTTGGGGTTTCTTCAACTGCGAATTATCCAAAATTGACCGTTTTAACCTTTTAAATTATTTTTGTTTACATTTATAAGCATTTAATATACGTAATCCTGAGTTTCTGACAAAAGGTTTTTTTTTCCTGTCTTGTTAAAATTCATTCTGATAAGAATGAATTAACTATTTTTTTCATTATTTTAATATCAACTAGCCTCAAATATTAATAAAACCCTACATTTTTAAAGAAATTTAAATTTTGAAAGACAAGGAAAGTAACGTAACTTACATTTTTACTCACAAAAAATCGGGAGTATTATTTTTTAAATATTTTTGAAATGCTGTCCGGTAGCCACATGAACTCATTGTTATTTAAAGAAATAAACAAATGGAAAAACAAGGATAAGTTATATGAAAGAGGGCATTGACTTAAGTTTGTGTGGTTACAGATTTAGTTAAAAAGTGCAGATAATTGTTCTAATTAAATGTGTATACCATATTTTTGTTAATGAAGCTTAGTAAGACTGTTTTCATTTAATATTGAAAAAATAGAAACTAACTCTTTCACATATATGTCTGCTACATATTCTACATTAAATAGTAAAGTAAAATATTTTGAAATAGTTTAATGCGACTGACTCGTATCAAACGTTAATTTAATTAAGTACCAAGAAGTTAAAAAATTTGCTGGACAGTTCATTCAAGGGTTATTTTATTTACTGCACAGAAGAGAAAAATCACTGTGTGCTCGATACCCATTGAATGTATTTTTTTTTCATTTACACATTTAAAAAGTATGTGTTTTAGCCTGTCACATATAGTGTTTCTGTTCAAGTAAAAGGTTTTAGATGAAAAGTTGGATGCATTGTTGGAAGTAATTTTAAAAATTTAAAATGTTTGAGAAATTTATTACGTTTCAAAACCCTCCTCCTTCTGAATTTTTAATGCGGAGTTTTTGTAATATTCTCTAGAATGTTTTAAATGACTTTAGGGATCGATTTTACGAGAACTTCTTTTGTCTGGGAGATAAAAAAAAATGTTGATACGTATGCTAAAACTCAGCAAAAGAATCCCTTACATTAAAATTTTTAAAAAATATTCATTTTATTGTAAAATAAATCCTTAGTTTTGTTTTATGTATGAAAAATAGCATACATGAAAAATGGAAGTGATTGGTAAGTATTTGTAGAATGAGAAGCATTTTAAATGCATAGGTGTATAGAAAAAAACTCAAACTGAAAAAAACCATTTTAAAGTTTATTACTTGCTACAGTAATTACTTTAATTACTGTAGCAAGTAATTAAAGCAGTACAGTAATTACTAGTACAGTATTACTTTTATCACAGTAATTACTTTGTTTAGTAAAATGCCATTTTAAAAATTAGCTAAACGTTTAAGTTATTGCTTTTCATGTAATTTAGTACATACTTTTGATAATTGATCACTTTTTTCCAGAGTATTATTGCACTTGATTACCAACAACAACAAAAAGTCAATAAAATAACAAATTAAATAAGGAAACCATTTTTTTTAAAAAATTTGCTTTATGTATAAAAATTCTTTATTTGTATGAAAACATACGATAAATAAACACAAATTTGTGAAATTATTAATATTAGGTTTGTGAAGTGAAAGAAAATAATACATTTTTCATACAATTAATAAAATTTATTGTCCAATATATTTTCCGTCGTTACTTATGAACTCTTACTAGCGTGATGGTAGTTTGTTTTATACCATTTTTCAAAAATGTCTTGTCTTCAGAGGCGAAGAATTCTAGTGCTAGGGTGACGTGTGCTTCAGTTTTGAATTTTTCTCCTTTCAAAAAATTTTTCAGGGTGATAAACAAGTAATAATTAGAGGAATCTAGGTCTATGAGGAGTATGGTGGATGCGACAGAAATTTTTAGCCTAACTCTGTGCTTCGTTGACGAGTTCTCAAATTAGCACTTTTTTTGGTAAATTATTCAGAGTGTGATGGAATTCCGTACATGTAATACATATTCGTGAACATATGCAAATGCAAATTTTAAAAGAAATTTCTGTTTTATCGGTATACTAATAAAAAATAATTGTAATGATGTATAAACAAAATTTATTTTAGCTCACACATTTATGGTTTCTTACAAATGCAATGTAGCATTTTATTACTGCGAAATAATGTACACAATTATACTTTTACGAAAATAATGAACAATGCTATGTGTCCTTTTTTTTTTTTTTTTGATTTATAAACTTCAAACAGGGGGATGGGGAATCCGCATTTTCCACCTTTATTTTAAATTTCTTATTTACCATTGTTTTTTTATATTGGTCATAATCGCGGACTCGCGGCCAGCATTGTTTTCGTCGAGTCGAAGGTTCGAGACCTGATTCCCCCTTCAGACTCTTCGTGTGGGGGACTGATGCATGCTAAATCTGGCTCAGATCCAAAGTCCTCTTATTGATGTGGTGTGGAAGTTTGGAGAGGAAAGGGGTTCTAGCTCAGACGTCGTCCTCGTTACTTGTCCGAGGCTCAAAATTATGAAGTTCGTCGCCAATAGCCCTCGCAATGTTTCTAAAAGTGACGTTAATAAGCAATTCAATCAAAAATATAGTGTTCGTTTCTGAGAATTGTGGGAGGTGGTTTGCTTTTTCTTGTCCTTTGGACGTGAGAAAAGGAGTCATGCCGATTTTTGCAAGAAATTGGCTCATTGAGATGGCTTGGGGTTGGTCAGACCCCAAGGTATTCATTTGGCAGCGATCCTTTTCATTCTCAAATCTTCCGTTCAAATTCGTTGATGATATGCTCACCAATCCGTCGTCGCTCTTAAAGCCCAAGTTCACGAAATTTCTCGACATTCTCATATGTTCTCGCGGACGAACCGTACGTTTGTCTGTAAAAGCATATGCGGGTTTTGACTTTCGGAACGAATTTTACCATAAATAGACTTGTCACCATTTTTGAAACGTAAAACCTACTCGTACACTTGGGTTTTTCTCCAAGCGTCATCTTTGTAAGCTGTTTCAACGTCGCAACAATTTTTACGCGTTTCGCCGCGATTGTGATGCAAAATTTCACAATCACGCATTGTTCATTTTAATCTTCCATCTTAAGAAACCGAGGAGAAAGCAAAATAACTACGACAAAAAAAATTCACTACAGGTAAATATAACCTTCCCAGGCGACGCTACAGGCAATATTGAACTCGAAAAGAGTTGCGTGACACCGCCCTTGTGGGAGAAATGCGCACTACTCAAGTTTAGCTCAATGCAGCATAATTACGGGAACTTTTGGGTAATCCTTCATATTTCCTAATGCATATCAGAATGCTAAATTCAGAATAGCTGGTTACCGAAAGATGTTTAAGAAATGATGTTTCTTAAAGAACAGATATGGGAACAGACATTTCAAAATTGGAAAAGGACCATCAGAGCTAAATGTAACTTATCATAATTTCGAATAAGATCTTAACATTTTGTTGATCGTAACTATATATGATAAATGATTATTCTATATTAGTTAATCTTGAGTACATTTATTATTTCATTAATAGGCTTAAAAAGTTTATCAAAATTTAATAGTCATTTTTAAAATTTTACTTAAAGTGAAAATATTCTATCGTAATTAATTACGTATAAAGTTCTATATTAACATGCATTAAAAGGCTGTGTTCTTTATTATTTTAGTAGATTAATTATTTGTTCTTTATTTTTTTACACCGTGGCGTAATTCAATGTGTCAATTTTATTGTTATAAGTGTCACGTATCGTTTATTTAACATCCAATAAAAGATGAAAAATTGAAGAATTTTACTAAAAGAACAATTAAGAAACATTTAGCTTCACTGAAACATACAAATATTTGATTTCGTGTTTTGTATTCAGTGATTGAGTATAGTAGCTTGAGTTAGTCTCTCCGTTATAAACCAGTTACAGAATTACTATCTCCATATGTGAATGCACAATACCTGAACTCTGTAATATATGAATACCAGAAGATCATAATCTATCGGACGAAATAATTATTTATGTCTGAATGGCTTGACTCTTTAATTAATTCTTATAATGACTTTTTAACGATTAGATAAAAAAAAAAAAAAAAAAAACGAGTAGTGCGAAAGAAAAAAAAATTTAAGCAAAAGCAAAAAAAAAAAAAGAACAAAGGCTTAACTTTTAGCATTGGTATGGATAGTTAGCGGTCTAGAATTTCGAACTTTTCGAAAGCCGTCTTTGAAAGAGACCGGTATACCAAAATTTTTGAATTTCACCAACAAAATACGACGAATGTTATATGAGCCGCTCAGAAGCCAATGCGGTTAAGTCCAAAACACAAAAAATGAGAAAATTAATGTTTTTTGATACATTAGTTTTTAAAATTCTTGGTTTATTAATTTAATTAGAAAAGTGCATAAAGTCTTTTTTCGAGGTGTAAACTCTGCAAAAAAACAAGATATGTACAGGATGTGTAAATAAAAACGTAAGTATTTATTGAAATAATGACAGCATCTTAAAAATTTTAAGACTTATACCTTTTGGCAGCTGAAAAAGATAAGAAATTTAAGTAAAAATAATAAAATAACAGTTATTGTCATAAGTTTTATTTTTATTCATCATAACAAATATCATCTTCTTCCGAGTTATTTAAATGTAAATCTTGATCTTCACGTGTTGTCCTTAATGTCCTGTAAAAGTCGTGTTTAATTGGAGGTATATACTTTAATAAACGCATGATGTCTTTTTTTGTTTCTCTTGAAATTGTTCTGCCATTAGGATATAATATAGATTGAGTTATATTTTTTAAATTTACTGGCCATCTATTTTTGTTTTTTTTATATCAATTACATGAAAGGTATCATCCTCGTCAAAATTATATTTGAACTTAATGCTGCTTGGGTTTGACCTTTCCAATTTTATCCATCTCATATTAAGCCAATTGACTGTTAGTCCACTTGTTGATTTTTTTTCTGTTGGTAACAGCTTCTTCCAATGGTTTTGTGGAAAGAAATTCTTGTGGATTCATTTCGACAACTCTGAAAGGGTTCTTTCTTTTACTATTTTGTATTATATGATACCAGTCACTAGGGTTATAAATATACGGAATTTTTTTTGCATAAGCTTCTATAACTGCAAAATCAGCATCATTGGGCAAATAACTGTGCCTACTTAATAAAAATTTAAGCTCAATTGAATCAGCTTTTATATCTTCACTCTGAACCAATTCAGTAAACTTAACACAGTTTTTATATTTCGATTCTGTCCTGAACATGAATCTGAATACATTATAATTTTTTGAAAATCCTTTGCGTACAATTTAATGTCTTTAGTTAAACACGATGACACTTCTTGTGAACCCCGCGATGCTTGGGTTATAGGCCAAACATACAAGTAGCCCTCGTTAGTCTTTAAATTATGGCAACCAAGATTGTATACATATAAGTTTCTCTTGTAATTTTTGTGTTTTGACGCACATGCATAAAACTCGAACAATTCTAATTAGAAGTAACGGTTACAGTTACTATGAATTTCTTGTTTTTCAGTGTTACCAACAAATATGGAAAGAAGAAGAATAATTTAATTTTTATTTCAAAGTTTATGTAAAAAAATATTGATAAAAGGTGGACTTATTCACAATGGCATCTGAAATTATTATACAATATATTCAGAAGCTATTAAAAAAAGGGCTGTCTAACCTAGAAAAAAGTAACCATCGAGTAAATCCTTTAATAACTAAGAAGGTTATTATTTATTTCATCAAAATTTCGAAAAATCAGAAAATATCAAAAAATGGACTTAACCGCATTGGCATCTGAGCGGCTCATATGTGTTGGTAGATAATGCGTAGTTCAGAAATGCAACCTGGGCGCCCAAGATAATAGAAATTCATAAAAAACAAAATTCTTATGAAATGTGTTAATTTATGTTTAAAATTGCGTTAATGTTTCTGCTTCAAAATAAGGCCTTATTTGCTTTCAATTAGAAATGTTATATTTTTTTTTTTAGTGAAATGGTCTCTAAATGTCTTAAAATGAAATATTAGAGGCTGTTGAGATAGCTTAAAGATATTTTTTATTCGAAATTGAGTAATGGATGTACAATTGAAAAACTTTAAATAAATCTATTTTCTCTGTTTTTAAATTCAAGTTAGCAAGTATTTTTCTGTGCCCATTAGAAGCTCAAGAAAATATGACCCTCAAGGTAATAAATAATGTCCTGTTCAGTGAGTATTAAAATCACCAAAAAAGTATAGGGGTTCTTTGGAAATAAAAAAATCTTTAACTGCTTTAACCGTTGCAGCTTATAAATACTATTTGATTCAGAAGTATACGAGGAGTGGCTATTAAATAATGACACTCACGCTGTAAAACATTTTATTTTAATGTCATACATATTTACTTTATTATCACTTTCAATATACACACCTCCTCTATCCCTACAACCATGCGAATCTTTCATAGTTCGAAATAATGCTGGAAGTCTTCTGTCTACCTCTTCAGGACACGTGCCGCTTTCTCTTTCACAGCTTCAACAGACTCAAATCTTGTTCCTTTAAATGCAGATTTCACCTTATGGCACAAGATCCGGCGAATAAGGCGGGCTGTGTAATACTGGGGTGCTGTACTTGGAATAGAAACATCTTGACAAACAATGCGGAATGAGCCTGCACATTATCTTGATGGAAAAATTTGCCGTACGGATTCTTTGTAAATTCCTACGGTCTCAGCAATCGCACGAATACTTAACCGATGGTAAAATCGAACCAGTTTACTGATTTTTTTCTATATTGTAATCCGTTTTTGACGTGAAAGGGCGACCCGGGCGTGAATCCTCTTTAGCGTCTTCTCGGCCATCTTAAAAACGATGAAATCACACATACATACGTGCACGCGATAAACATTCATTATCATACACTTCTTTCAATACATCATAAGTTTCAGTTGCGGGTTTTCCAAGTTTCATGTGAAATTTCACAAAAAATCGTTGCTCACTTATCAATTTTCCAGCAAAACAAACAAAAACTCTAATGCGAATAAAAGCTACGGATATATGGATTTGTTTATTGAAACGAGAGGCACTGCATTCGAAAGAGAAGACTTCACGCTAACCAGCTGGCGTTTGGCGCATGCGTACTTCTTCTGTAGCAGCGTCAGTCTCTTTATTTAATAGCCACACCTCGTATGCATGTAGTAACTTTTATTTAGGTTTATTTGTTAGAATATTTTTGTTGTTTTAAGTATCTTAAATTTAAGATGTGGAAGTTAAGAAATAAAAATTATATATATATATATATATATATATATATATATA
>BMAW01051349.1:166941-271514 GCA_019974015.1 Nephila pilipes | reverse complement strand
TATATATAACTTAGACCTTAAATTTCTTCAAAATTTTGCCTTCTTTTAGAATTTTTTGTTTCGAGGTTCTTTGCTGATTCCATAGATTTATTACTCATGAGAATTTGATAAATAGTGGAAATTGCAAACAAACGTTCCACACCATAGCGAAAAATATCTCTATTTGCGTCTTTCTTTTCTTTTTGGATTCAGGTGAACTTTCCTTTTAAAAAACATCTTCCATTTTTCCGCATTATAAGGTGAATTTATTTCCTATACAGTGAATGCAATTTTTTTCTTCTCAACGCTCACAAATTTGAGGCATATTGTATAAAAACTGAGGAACACACTCATTTGAATCATAAAATTTAATTTTAAAATTGTTTTATTAAATTTAAATTTTGTTATTATGAATACGTTCAGTGCATGGAATGTTATGCTTTTAAGATCTCCGCAAATTTTCAGTCATGAATGTATTTTGCGCAAGATGTACCTCACACGATTTAAACAAATGTAAACACACCTATTTATTATTAATTACCCATGCATAATTATTTCATAAACATATATATAAGTATATAGATATCTTAATGTTAAAAATATGCCTTCTATTTCTTTTAATTTTAAAAAGTGAGGATTGTTTAAACGCAACATAAACTAAGCTACTGTTTCTTTATCGAAGACATCTCTTTTACCTTTAACATAAAAAACTGAAATATGACTCTTCGAAATAAAAAGTAATGAAAGATGCGTAATCGAGATACCAAATTTGAAGACATTTATTTTTAACCTCCTTCTACCAATGTAATAATAATGTATACTTTATATATGTATTTTTCACATTTTATTTAAATTTAAACTAACGTTACTGTTCTTTTGCCTATGTACTTTGAAAAATAAAAAAAAAATCATAATTTCTATTCCCTTAATATCCTTGAGCGTTAAAGCTTGTTAAGATGAATAGAAAACTAGTCATAGTTCGAGGCCATAGCTGATTGATTTTCAGCGAACGAGTGCTATATATTGAAACTAATTTCACAGTCTGAGGACTACAAAACTCACGTATTCAATCATCTTGCTTTCATCCTATTTTAACCAGTGTTTTAATATGTTAGTAGTTCTTGACAAAAGCTGTTTTGATAAATTCTGCCCAAGTAGAGCTTTTCAAATTATTTTCTGATAATCAAATTAATTAAAAAAAAAACTTGACTTTTAATCTTATTCGATATTGGCGCCTTTGGCGCGATCTTACCTCATTGGTTGGCGAGCTCTGACATCTCGTGGTTTGGAAACGGTCGTTGACCTCAAAGTTCTGTTGATTAATACTAACTCCTATAAGGCTGTGGTGGGTGTGATTTGTCTCCTATATTGTTAATATTGAAAATCAATTTAATGTTTCGGTACAATTTTACTTCCTTATTATTTATATTTTAATAAGCTTGTTCGTACCACTATATATTTATATATATATATAAATCACGTTTTGTCGAACCGCTTTGAATCGGATCTCGGAAAACCCGGAACGGTCTGCACGAAATTATATACATCCAACTCTTTTTTTTACACGATTTTGAAATAACACGGTTCACCGATATACTTTTTTATACGATTTTTTTTTTTTTTTTGTTCTAGCATGATCCCCCTCCCCATTTGTTTTTATTTTAATTTTGACAGTGAAATCATAACTATAAAAAAAATTAGAAAAAAAATGAGAATTCCATTCGACAATCGATAATTTTTGGATCGGAAACTCAGTTCCAAAATATATTTTTATAGTCGAAATACTATTTTAGCGAAAACGGAAAAACACATTGTGTTTCGGATAGAAGATTTATTGAAAAAAAGACTACTTATTGATGGGAAAATTATAAAAGAGGAAGCACTTGGGATTTATAACCAACTTCAGGATTTGGAACTATCAACAAGTCTTCAGGCAACGAAGAAACTGGAATTCAATGCAAGTGAAGAAGGGCTGATTATAGTGGGCATTAAATTATAGCGGGTTGCTTATATCAATAATGATATAAGCAACTTGAGAAACCAAAAAAAGGGGGGGAAAGCTACTAATAATTAAAATCCAAAAAAAAAAAAAAAAAAAACATCAGAGACCGTTAATAACAAACGAAATTCTTCATTTGAATCGAAGCCAACAGTTATGCAAGACATATGTAACACATCTACTGATGATAGAATTTTTGATCCAGTTCGTAATAAACGCGCAAGTTTGTTATCTAGTAGCGATGAATAGTTGTGAATAGTTTTATTCCTAATTTCAATTTGAATTTTTATATGTTGTTTGTATTTATAGACTGAGTTTTCACTGTACACTAACTTTTATTATTATTTTTTTGTAGTAAAAAGGAATTATTTTTGTTTTATAAATATATAACATGGATTTCATTATACTTTTTTTGCACAATTTTTTAAAGTTATGGAACATATCCTCAAATTTACCGCATATGTATTTTTTACACGTTTTTTTAAGGAACGTATCTACCGTGTAAGAAAAGAGTTTTGGGTGAGTTCCCTTAATAACATTTTATTAGTTTCATTTACGTATTTTGGAAAATTATTTTTCCTTCACTGAAATCTTATAATAGTTTGAATATGTTGAAGGGAACTTTATAAATAGTCTGTGATATGTCTTTTTTAGTTTAGTTTTTATTAACGGCGCTCTAGAAGCAATACGAGGGCTATTAGCGACGGTTCTCGTAATTTTCCTCGGTCAAGTGACGAGGACGACACCTGAGCTGGCACCTCCTTTTCTAACTTCCACACCACGCCAACGAGAGTACTTTGGACCTCGACAGATTTAACGTGCATCAGCCCCGGCTACATGGTGGTTCTTTAGCTGCCTAGGATCGAACCCGCGACTGAGCGAAAACGCCGGCCACTAGGCTACTGCGGCTACTCTGTGATATGTCAACAAAACCTTAGTTACTCTTCTTTTCATTCTAGTGACAAATGATATTCGATGCTACATTGTCGAAATGGAAAATGAAGTAAGACAACTTTAAACCAGTGGCATACCTGGGGGGGGGGGGGTGCGCGTGCACATATGCACCTCCCAAGACTTTTTCTCGAAATTAAAATATTTCAGGATCATTCTTTTATAATACTAATATAGCCAAGGTTTATCATGTTTTAATTTATTTTTTTTCCATCGCGAAAGATAAAAAAGAATTTCAACTAAGCCGATTTCCGAGAAAAGAGTAGAAAAGTCTTAGTTATCTCTGAAAGAGTGCCTCGGGTTCAATGTTTGTAGACGAAGAGAGAAAAAAAAATGCATCTTCTCAAAAAAAAAAAATGTAAATTTTATTCTCATGGTATCTTAATTATTTTTCTTATGTGATCTTTGCTTTTTAAATTTTTATAACTTAATTCTTGAACAGTTTTTATAACTTAATTCTTGAACAGTTTTAAATAGGAGAAATAATGTTGATATAGCGTATTACTTACTTTTTACCAAGCGGTAATTCTAAACTTAAAAATTGCTTCTGTCCTGACAATGACGATATGCACCCTCCAAAATTATTTTCTGGGTATGCCGCTGCTTTAAATGCATTTCTTTCGCTCTCGAAGTCTTCCTCTTCTGCAAATATGATTCGTTTTCAATTTGTTCAATATAAAGATAATTTTCTGTCAGTACGTTTTTACTTTGTCATTTCCCCCCCATAATCTGGTGTTCAACCGTACTTTCGATATTCCGGATGGTCCCAATTAATCCGACTTAAGAAGGTTCTACAGTAATTAAAATTAAATGTGGTGTACAACCTAAATATATCGCGTTAAGTTGAGAATCTCAATCTCTTTATGTCTCAGACTACAAAAGCTTAGACCTGTCTATATTTGCCGTACTACAAATTTTAAAGCTCATTCATAAAAACTAGCTTATTGTTACCTCAAATTAAAGAACAGAAGGCTGGAATTAAATACATTTTAAGAGTTGGTTACAAAGGGTGGCTCACAATATTTGTTCAAAGAACTTTTTTGAGTAAAAACTTGGCTTATAACAGAAAAAAAATATAAAAATAAGCATACGCAAACACATGTGTCTACTTCCATGTGAAATGAGACGCAACAATCGGTTATAAATGCACTAATGAATTTGTTTACTTTAGTTTAACTGATAAACAAGATTGTCGATTTATCAAAGTTTTATTTATAGTATTAAAGAATTCGAAGAAAAGAGGTTAAAACTACTTTTTCCTGAAACATTTAACTTATTTTAAGCTGATTTAAATTAAGGAAATAGAGTGCATCAATTGTGTTAAATTGAGCTTTTATTAACAACATATCCGTACTTATTATTTGAACTTACTTATTAATTTAAATTTCAGTCTCTTATTAAGAAACTTATCTATTAAGCTTGAGAAGACACGTATGACCTTTTTTTTTAGGTTTAAGGGGAGATAGTACCGTAAGAATCACTAAAATGTCGAAAAACATTTCTTATTTTATTTTAATTGTATATACTTTTCTAAATATACAGGGTGTTTCGGACCTCATGGGCAAAAAATTAAAGGGTGATAGAAAACATCAAAATAAGCAGTTTTCACCATACAATGGAAGCGGGAAGCAAGTGGTGAAACACTAGACGGCGCTGTAATGGAAAGCATAAAAAAGGTTAGAGAAGGCGAGTTTTCTTACACATCGTCATTTTTACCGGGAATTTCAGGAATCATTGCATTTTCCTGATTACTGTACATCGCCAAACCTCCTAAAATGTACAGTATAAATGACGATGTGTAAGAAATCTCGCGTTTTATGCTTTCCATTACAGCGCCATCTAGTGGTTAGCCGCTTGCTCTCCGCCTATCCACTGTTTGGTGAAAATTACTCGTTTTGATGTTTTCAATCACCCCTTAAATGTTTGCCTATGAGTTCCGAAGCACCCTGTATGTACAAAGTTTCACAGCTCTTGTTGCTTTATTTAGTGATTTGCTTAAATTGTTTTTAACGGTGTGCTAAATCATTTCATTGACCTTCAAAACTTTAAATTGCTTTCTCCAACTTTTTTATTTTCTATGACGGTGAAGTTCTTAAAATGTCATGGCTTTTTTTGTTATCAATATTGCATTCTGGAATTTTTTTCGAGTTGTTTTGCGTAATATGTTTGATAATTATGAGGACGAATTAAGGATTTAAGTAAATAATTATTTTTTGAAAAAATCCACAAAATTCTTTAAAGCTATGTGCGTTCTTTATTATTTTTCGTAATGTAAACTCATGCGTAGTATCATACAAAACACTTCTAAGAAATTGAGCAAAAAAATTGCATGAAAATATTAAGTTTTGTAGAAGTAATAAAAATTTAAAAATACTGGAATATTCCGAAAAAAAAATTTTTTTTTTTTAATTTTAAATAATTGTTTGTTTAAATAATTGTCTTCTAAATGTTTATTTCACTGCGACTGTATTATAAGAAGCTGATGAGGAGAAAATGAATGTTTATAAGACTTTGATTCTTTATGATAGATGATAAAAAACACACACTATCAAATGAATTTGGAACGAAAATGTCGGTTTTGAGAGATATAACCTAGGCGAATACTTAATATTATGTAGTAGCGATCCCTTTAGAGGATATCATGAGTCAGTAATTTCTGTGAGTAATCTCTTAGGAATCTTTTTATATGGCGTATATATAAACCTCTTATTGTGTTACTAATGTTTATTTAATGTGTTCAACATTCAGAAATATTTGATTATTCAAACGGACTGAAAAGATCCCTGTAGAGGATATTATGATGAGTCAGTTATTTCTAGTGAGTAATCAGTCTTAGGAATCTTTCTATAAAGCGTATGCATAAACCTTTTATTGTGTTACTTATGTTTATTTAATGTGTTGAACATTAATATAACACAGTTTAATCCTTATAAAACTCACCTTTGTCGATACATATGCATTTAACCAAAAATATACAATTATTGTTGCAGATCTACGTTGTTGGTTTTCCGGATGTTTTTTTTTTTTTCTTTCCTACTAGTTTTACATTAGCTACAATACATTAAAGAGTTTCGAAAAAGATAATTTAACGATCCGACTCTATTTTCAACTCTCCTTGTTGTCAACCAATTTTTATCTTTTTTCAAACGTCTAGATCACAGCTTTTTTTACCTTGTTTCGCGCATTATGGCTACATCTGGCTATTGCGCCATTAAAATATTATCTCTAATTCACGTACCGAAAAAATTGTGATAATGTGTATCGAAATGCTCTCTTTATTACGTAAATTTAAAATCAATTGATTTGATTGTTTTATTAACACCTTACTTAGAAGCAACACGAGAGCAAATGACAACGGACCTCGTAATTTCAACCACAGTCAAATAACGAAGACGACATTTGAGCTGGCACTCCTCTCCAAACTTCTACACCACGCTATTGGGAGGGCATGAAGCTCGACTGATTTAACGTGCAGTATTCTTTACAAGGCAGGTTTTTCATGGCATCAGGAATTGATGGAAGCAACCCCAGTCATAAGGCTAGCGACCGTGATCACATCTAGCTATTCACGCCCATTATTTTTAATCAATGTACAACAATAGTTTTACTTATTCAAAAAACAGCTTGTGGCAACGGTAGCTTAGTGGTCATGGTCGCGGACTCACGGCCGGTGGTTTTCGTCGAGTCGTAGATTCGAGCTTCGATGCCACTAAAGACCCTTCGTGAAGCCGGGCCTGATGCATGTGAAATCTATCGTGATTCAAAGTCCTTCCATTGGCGTGGGGTGGAAGTTAGTGGAGGGAGGTGTCTTCATAATCAGGTGTCGTCCTCGTCACTTTACCGATGCTCAACATTACGAGGTCCGTCGCCAATTGTCATCGTGTTACCTTTGGTGCATCAATCAAAAAGAGCTTAAAATGAACGATTTGTGTTTAATAATCAGACGAGGTTAATGGTTTTGTAAATTTACCATTTAAAGAGTAAAACGAAGTGACTTTTTTTAAAAAAATTAGCAATTGATTCATAATCTTTCATTATGATTTTTTTTTAATAGTCTTGTAAATTTAGCATTTAAAGAATACAAAGGAATGACTTATTAGAAACTTTAGCAATTGATTTATTATAATGTATTTTGATTTTCTTCCCTAAATAAAGCCATTTCATATAAATGATTTTGATAACATCTGAAATGTATATTTAAAATATGTTTTCCTATTTATAGTTGAAAGAAGAAGAAGGTTCAATATTAACGATCGAATTAAAGAACTTGGTACATTATTGCCTCGACAAAACGATCCGTAAGTATTAAATCTATACTTTAAGTACAGAAAAATAAAAATTTTATTTAAATATTTCATAAAAATTATATTTTAATAATTTTTTTTCGGAAATAATTGTATCGAGAAAATACTCATACATCATATATGTATGCCGAAGCTCAAACAGAACAAAAATAATATAAATAAGTTAATGGCTTTCTCCGCTAATCTTAGAGGGGAGATAATTTAAAAGTAAACTGTGCCTTCACTGTACCGTAATCATAAAAATCTGTTTCCATTAGTTATACCAGAAATCAACGAATCGACTACGACAATAATTCCTGACTTTAGTTGGTAAGTCACAGCGGTAGTGAATGACATAAGATAGCTGAATTGACGGAAGTTTTCTTCTCTGTGGAGGAGAAAAAAGACAAAAAGAAAGCAAGAAGTTTAAGAGGTCAAATCCATCCAATTAACTACCAACGGAATGTTTAGAGCAAAAGAGAAACCGCGCTATTATGACGTTGGAAGTTGTCATCAAGATGTCAAAATAACGAAAAAGATAACGAGAGATAACGGAACTTGTAGTAACTTGAACTAATATTACAACGTTAATTTAACCTTGCGGGTTTTTTTCCCCTCCTTTTTGAGAAGCTAAAGAGATTGAAGTATTTGTAGCTTTTTTGTCTAAAATATATGTGGTCCTATCTTGTTGATATAAAAACTCTCTCACTTTTGTGAAAATCATTTGAAAATGTATTATCTCCCTCCAGATGAAGGAAAATATTTTTAAAAAAACTCCACAAATTGTTCTATTAAATTTTTGAGAAGTACAGATTTAGCCACCACAGGTGCTAACTTTTTTTTAAAAAAATAATTATTAAATTATTCAACTAATTATTAGAATTAAAGCAAATGACGAAATACTAAAGTTGACAACAATATTCTTTTCAGATATGGAAATTAAAGTAAATGGTAAATTATTAAATCGAATATATTTTGAGCTAAATGTAATTATTGCTATTATAAAATGAATTGATTTTTATATGTTTTGTTGCAATCCAAAAAAAAAAAATTAGGAGTAATTTATTATGATATATTTATGAAAATTAAGCACATTACTGACATTGAAAGCATGCATTAAACATATACGCAGAAACTTTTTCGATAAAAAAAATCAATGACTTTTTTCTTTTGAAATTTAGTTCATTACTAGTGAAAGCAGGCTTTAAAAAGTACTCAAGTAACCATTTTGTCGTTGACTAAAACAATAGCTTCTTGGGTGGCTAACACTCCACGGTAGTAGAATTCTTTGACAATTATTTATACTGATTTATAATTATTTATGCTGATATAGAAATACGGTCTTAATTTCAGTATATCATCATAAAAAGGGATTGAAGTGTCTCTGCTTCGTTATTAAGGATTAGAGCCATCGAACCTTAATAGAAGTTCAATCAAAAAAGAGGCACTTAAGAAATTCAATTTGGTTTTATTCTATTTTTAAAATGATCCACAAAAATCAATTACGAATGTGGAGCTGAATCTTTCTCGTGTCCTCAACTAAGAATTAACTGAAAATCCTACTTATCTCAATAATTTCAAAAATGGATTCGACTCAAAAACAAATATTATGTATCCGATTTCAATCTCAGCTACTCAACGACCGATTAATATTCTGACACAAAATGTTCTTTAAACTTCAAATTCCTCGTAGCTTAAAAGCACTGATCTATCTGAGCTATCTGATCACTTTTCTATTCACTATATATATCAATGCTAATTTACATAAGTCACGGTTTATTCACAAGTAGAGGTTCTCTAATCAAATAACGTCATACAGAATCCCATTAGGTTAGTTGCATTGTAGAAAACCATTACAGGGTGACGCATTTACGTTACTGGTGACTCTATGTTTCGATTTCAAGAACCATGTTTGGCCTCATTGCTCCAAATATTCATTAAATGTGTAAAGAACATCAACCACAGTGCATTACAGATAATGCTTCATTTCATCGGTCAGCAAATGCGTTATGTTAAAAATTCAGACAATACGAATGATAGTTTCTTACACAAACTAATCTATACATAAAAAGGTTCTATCTGAGCTACTGAATAGAAGATTTGTAAAGTTTTATTCCAATACTTATAGGAGCCTGGAAATATATTTACTTTTCGTTAATAATTAAAAAAGTAAAAGCTCAAGGGGGAAATTTTTATGCCAAAACTCATACGAAAGATGTTCTTGAGAATTAATTAGAAATTTACCATTTTGAACTTCAGCAATAAATACGAATCATCATGAAGTCCTAGACTGCTATTGTAAAATTAAAAGTGGATACTTAAATAGTGTATTTTACTTTTCTTAGAAAGATACCTGTGTGTTGTGGAAAAGTGAAATAAAACACGTGATGATTCAGCTACTAGAGAAGACCAAAAATCATAAAAGCGCCAACCAAGAACTTATGACACTATATTTCTTCATTTAAATTAACTATTTCTTACGTCCCGTAAATATATGTTCTTGGTTTAAGTTGCTTCGAGTAAGAAAACAGCTCTCCAAATATCCTCGCTTCTAGTAAGCGATTTCTTCAGTAAAATTATCACATAAAACTTATCATTTGGATGTTTAGAAGTATTTAAATCTTTGTTTAAAAAAAAGTACCTTATTTAAGAGTCTCAATCAGTTTCTCTATTCAACAAACACATTTCATTTTTGTCGTATTAAAAATAAAAAAAACACTCCTGAAACTAAAAACACCTTAATATTTTCAATTGTGGTAATTTGTGAGTGGAACTTTCGATATACAGTAATACCTCCCAATAAGAGACATTCACCGGATCTCTCTAAATAGAGTTGTCCTATGCATATATTATTCAAAGGGACCGGTACCGACAGAATTGTCTCTAAAATAGAGGTGTCCCTTACAAGAGGAGTACTGTATGTTGAAAGCACAAAGTATCAACACCATCCAAAACCTTTATCATCTGAATAGAGAAACTGATCGGGTGGTTCTAAAGTTGATATCTTATAGAAAACTAACGTGCTAGACCTTTGGTTACAGTTCTTTTTTTTATACATATAGTCACTAATGTTTTATGTTATACAGTAGTACCTCTTGAAAGGGACACCTCTATTTAAGGGACAATTCTGTTGGTCCCGGTCCCTTTGAATAATATATGCAGGTAATGACTAAACTTAATTCATATTAGTTTCTCAAAATAATAATTTAATTTCCTAATTTTTCTAATTTTCTCTTTTAAAAGTAAAATGTTCATTCTTATTTCCTGATACCATTCCTTTTTAACTTAATTCATGCAATCACGCGCTCTTAAAATCTGTAATGTCAGCTGTTCCCACGGCTCTAGACCTGTAGGGATGATCCCTACCAGACTTTAGGTCTGCACTTAAGTTCCCTCGAAATCCATCCATTCATACCACATGTTCTATGACATTTATAGTGAAATTTCTCTACTATTTAACTAAAAACACAGCAAAACGCCTTATCTTCCTTACTCTTGTTTTTTCACCCTTGCTCTCATAATCTGTATCGAACGGTGGAGTTTTAAACTCCTACCGTGTGGAAATAGTCTCTCTCTCTCCGCTACAATAAAATAATTACTTAAAAATGAAATTGGCTCAGACTGTTTTATAAACATATTTAAATAAGTACTATTTGAATTATTTAAAAGAAAGTCTTTACATGCATAGGAGAACTCTATTTAGAGAACAAAATGTCTGGTCTGGTGTGTGTCTCTTATTGGGAGGTACTACTGTATGTCCATTGAGTTCATTCCATTACCCACAAAGCGCTGTACGTAAGTTTTGATACCGCAAATACACGTGAATACGTGTTGTTGCATTATAGTACTTATCCTTTTTTTAATATAAAATAAAAATCCCAATATTGCCTCCGTCGTCAGTTCTTAAACAAATCCTTTAGAAAACAGTCTTCTTTGCAATTTTAGATTTCTACAAAATAATTTCTTTTCCATTTTCATTTACAGTTTATTTCTGAGACGCGAAAGTAAAGAAAATTCCGTAATTACTCTCTTACATTTCCCGCTCACATGTGTTACGCTTCTGTTATTCGAAATTCAGGATACAATATGCATCGATGCGTCTTTCTACCAGTCTTCTATTTATAGAACATGTTTATAATAATTAATCAAAAATCGATTATGCGTGTTCCAAATGCGTGAACAAAATAGTTTCCAAAAGTTTCATTGGGAAGTTAAACGGTGTGTTTTATTGAAAGTTTTTTTTTCTTTCCCAAGACATTTTTAGAGTTACCTAAACATCATTGACACACATGTAGGTGAAGTTGCGGCAACCTTCGTTGTTTGTTTAAACAAACGATCGTGTATGCGTTTGGTGCAATTTGACACGTTAAATCCTTGAAAGATTTATTTTAAAATGAATGATGTCTTTCATGATATAATCATTAAAACAGTTTGCCTGTCATATAGTGTATTTTTTGGTCTTTTTAATTATTTATTTCCTGAAAACACTTTGATCTCGACAAAAAAAAAAAAAAAAAAAAAAAAAGAGAGATTCTTTTTTTTCCCCGGTAACTTGAACTACTTGGAGAAAATGAGCTTTGAAGTGGATTTTTATGTTTTATTTCATTATACATATTTGAAAATAAATGTTATGTGCCCCAATCTTTTCCATTTCTATTATCTTATAATTATTTCGATTACAGTCGTCTAACAATAAGCATATGTATCGACATATTATTGTATTATTCTAATAAATGTTAAGTAGATTTTGATATGTATGTACTTTTTTCTGATATCTACGTTGCCATATGCGAATATGTCGAGAAAAAACAAAGACAAATTTTCAAAAGCATTTAAAAATTAGCTACCGAGTAAAATTCAAAACTCTCTAACTTAAGTTCTAAATAAGGTATAAGCAAAATTCAAACACTATTAGAAAGAAATCTGTTTAAATTTTAAACTGATATTAAAATAAGAAAATCGAAAATTTGACAAAAATGACGTTTTAAAGGTGTACGAATACCTTAACAAGTACGGTTTAGAGTTAGTAGTATAGAAGTGTTTCATTGTCGGCGCACACCTTTTTATGTCAAGGCCAATTGTCACAAGGGTGAGAGGTAAAGCTTCCGAACGGAGGAGTACACACCCGATCCCCATCCCATTGGCGGCATACCTAAAAGATTAAATGGTCAATGAACCCTCTTCGGGGACAGCATCCCTGAACCCAAAGAGGGGATGCAGGTACCAGGAAAGGGATCGTCACAAATTGCACAATCCACGGGGGTGCTCTATTAAAATGTCTGTAAAAATATTCAAAGCTTTCTTACTTAACTGATTCTGATGTATTGATTTATTGATCATTCTGCGTGAAGCATCAACAACTTTTCCTTTATTTCTTTTTCAGGTACTATGAACTTGTTCGAGACCTCAGGCACAATAAGGGAACGATCCTCAGAGCTTCTGTGGCTTACTTGCGATGTTTGAAAAAAGATGCTGCAAGAGTTCCCGATATGGAACAAAAACAACTCCTCCTTGAAATTCAAAATAAAAACCTTCTTCGAAAAGTTCAAGTGAGTGTTTTTGGCTTGAAGAACATTTTTAAGAAAAGGAAATTATAGTAAAATTAGTGTTTTTACAAAAGATTAATTTTTAAAATAGCCAAATATTAATTTTTGCTAATTTTAATGATTTTTTTAGTTTTAGTTTTCTTGAGATTCATATACAGGAATTAAAATTCCCCCTTTTTATTTTAAAATATATCTCAAGTAATTTTGATTTAAACTTACGCTGCTTTAATTCTTTACTTTATAATTGAATCCATTCCTTTGGAAAGACATGTTTATGTTCTTAGCTATTTAAGACTTTTAAAAAGTAGTTTATATAAATTAATTTCTGTTTCGATTAATTTATTACTTTTTACCCCCGTTTCAAACGAAGGTCTTAAAATATAAAAATCATAGTTATATTTATTCATCGGTTTAATATTTCTGTTAAGTCAAGGGCATTTTTCAAACTGAATATTTAACCCAAGTCTTTACAAAGATTTATTAATCCTGTTGAACTCTTTCTCTCTCTCTCTCTCTCTCACTCACACACACACAATAATAAAGAATTATTATTTTTTATCTGTTAAACGTGTGTGTATGTTGTACAAATGTATGTTTATTTTAGTATATAATCAGTTGAGGGTGATAATGCTGGTCTTCGAAAGTCCAAGAAACGCTGGGAGAAATGTATAACTCTAAATAGTGACTAATATAAATGAAGTTTTATTTCAATTAGATCTGAGAAATATTTTAAATTTTACGATACCCTCGGATAATAATTAAATAATTACAATACTGCGGGTTACTTCAATGTACGACTTCCTGAAACTAAACAAATCAACATTAATAATTGTGTGACATTGGGCTATTCACGGTTTCTCTTCACTAACCTTGGGGACTTTTAATTGAGATTGATTGCTTTTGCTAAACAACCTTTGCCCAACCAAATATGAAACGTGATATGTAAAGTTATTATGTAAAGCAGTTAGAAATGAAATGAAGATGAAGAGTTAGGAAATATATAAACTCCGACTGAAAGTCGCGATAGAGAAGTTGAGGGAGAAGATATAAAGGCTGAAGGAGAAGTGGAAAGAGAGGTTGAAGGAAGAGGTGGAAAGAGAGGTAGGAGGAGTTGAAAGAGAGGTTGAAGTGGATGATTAGAGTAAAAGTGGCGTGAGTCAAGAGGTTTAGTTATAACTGTTTTCAACAGTTGATCCAGAGTCTGAGTTGCAGTCGAGGAAGGATTAGTGGTAAGAGTCTGTTAGATTACTATTGGTGGGTTGAACTAGGTCAGTGGAGTTCTTCCCCGGGAGAGCATAAACAGTTGTTGTTATAGTAAATAGAAGTTGATAAATTCCTTAAATATTGTTCTAGTGTCTCTTTGATTGATTATTGTGTCTTAGTGTTTAATAATTGAATTTAGCTATGGCACAAGAGGCAGCCCGGATCGGACAGGTGTCACAGTTGTAATTTAATATACATGGATCAATTAATATGTAGAATACATTTTATCCAATTATTTCAGTTATTTATAAGTAATAAAATCCCCTAGTAATAATTAATACCCCCTTGTGTGAGTGAATGTTGGTGGAGTTTAATGTTGCAAGAGCTAGATGTGGCCATGCTTCACCGAACAAGGTGTAACTGTAATCTAGACGTTAGCCGGGTGTGTGTATATTTTGAACCTTCCTTTTTGAAGTGTAATTATCTTGTGTTTGTTTGAAATTTAAAGATTTGAAAGGTGATGGAGGTTAAAGGGTGATAAAGATTTTATTTTTAACTGGTTGTTTTAAAAATAACTGATATTTTTGTGAAATGCGTCAATTGTTCCTTTTCAGGAATTAGAAACCAAACTTCAAACTCGAGGTGTGCCAGTGATTTCCCATGCTTCTACCCACAATTCAGAACTGGAGGAACTGACTCTCAGCTTCAAATCGCATCCCGTGAGTGGATTCTTAAGCGAAAAGAATGGATCAACCCCACCAACTAGTCCCAGCTCTGGTGGAACAAGTCCACATAGGAATTATGACGACCTCATTGATGAAGATGCGCTCGTCAATACCAACGACGCATTGTTATGCACTTCCCAAGATCCCTTACTATCATCATCTCAAGAATTATATTTGACTTATTGAGTGTTTTGTGTCCCATTCGTTTTCTCCATGCACCGATCCAAAAACTAATATTACACCAAAACTACAGTAATATTTCATCATATGTTATAAGAAATGTCAAAAATAAATTTATTTTAAGAATTTTGACTGTTTCTTCTCGAAAGTTAAGATTTTGAACAGGATTCAATAAGATTATTTAAATTTGAGTCCGTATCTGTTCAGTATACACAGAAATCGCAAAAACAGAAGCATTTGATGTGCGTTAAAATTTGCGAATTGGAAAAATGAAAAAGAATCAAAACTTTTTTTTTTTTCACTTTTTGTGAAAGTTAACATTAACATTAAAATCCAGTCTATTTACAAAAAATGTGTAAAATAAACCGACAGTACTAAAGGACATGACAATCCTAATCTGAATTCAAGTTAATGAGGACTTAGTGCTTGTTATCTTTATATATTTGAAAATGTTTTTCTCATTTGGGTCCTAATCTGCAACATCAGTCGAGTTCCACTTAATATATATATATACTTAATCTCAGACAGAAAATAGTGAATCTCTAATAATTTAGCATATACTTTTTTTCTACTTTTTTTTTTTTATTATTTATTTTTGTACGCGTTTAGGAATCACTGCACTTAAAAGCAAGTTTTCATTAATTACAGGATGTCAAAGCGTCATATTTTGAGTAAGCTTAAATAGATTTTTTTTTACTTTACAGTTCAAAGAAAATATAGTTTTTAACACCAGTTTTTCTTCAATTTATTGAGCTAGAGACAAAAAAGATTCAGAAATCATTCTTGTTGATTTAAATGTAAATTTGTATGATATTCATAAATTTAACAAATCAGGAAGTCAAGAAAATTGGAAATATACTACACATTTTAGTGAAAAGAAAATCTTGCCGCAGATTTCAAAGCTAAAATTAGGTTATCTTTACAAGTATGATGTTTTTTAAATTTAAGTTTTATTTATTTTTCATCATTTTCATTTCAGTACTTTTGTTTTCCAGTTTAAAAGTAAAATAGGAAACTAAATCTTATGTACTCAGATGACCAAGCCTTTTTTAGAGACTAATTTTAGATCCCTATTGCATAAAATGTTGCAATTCTTGTATATAGCAATTCTATTATGTTGTGATATCTCTGCTCTTCTTTTTCTTCTTCTCTTTTTTTCTTTCGTTTACTGTGTTTGCTTCTCATTTCAATCTCCTTTAACTTTACGAGACGAGCAGTTCGTGAGCGGTTCAGCTCGCCAAAGATATCAAAAAATTGCTCTCGAGCCGCACTCTAAGATCTATCTTCTGTTGACTTTCGATGAGCGCAAAAGGTATTCGTTGCTCAGAATCGGACAGCGTAGTTGATTTTCTTTCTGCTCGCAAGCATCCAGGCGCCATTGTTTGTTTTATCTTATGAGCTTGGCAGTTAGCTGTTGATACTTTCTTTCCCATTAATTGATGGAAGTTAGTTGTCAAAATAATTTCACCGAGCAACTCCTGAGCTGCTCATCTCTCAAGTAACACATCAATCAATAACTCCCGAGACTAACATTGAAAACAACATTTTTTTTGCAAATTTTTTTTTTATTCATCAACATAACACCTTTTGTTAACCACCTTTTAGGGTGATACAATCGTTCCAACGCTTTTCCAAATCTTCCCCCCCCCCAAAAAAAAAAAAAAAAAAATTTTTTTTTTTCGCAAGAAATTTTTTTTTGTTGCGAGCGATAAACAGCTTTCTGAATCATCGACTCGTTGCTGTTTTTGTTCCATCGAAAGCAATCGCGGCACCCACTTGGAAAAAACCTTTTTCATGCTCAATTTTTCATGAAGGATAGTAAATATACTTCCATATGATATCTGTGTCATCTCAGCAATCTCACGGAGCTTCACTTTACGATCTTTCATTATAATTTTTGTCACTTCACTCACATTTTCCGGTGTAACGGCTTCCACAGGTCTACCCGAGCGTTCCGCGTCATTTGTGTCGGTACGACCACGTTTAAACTCGGCAAACCACCGACAAATCGTTGCTTTTGATGGACAAGAGTCCGGGTAACATTTTTCAATCCATTGTTTCGCTTGCACGGTGTTTTTACCCATTAAAAAACAATGTTTTATCAGAACACGAAACTCGGTTTTTTCCATTTTTTAAACAAACTACAAAACGACTTTACTCCAACCTCGATAACTCAACTGTTTCTGGTCCGATCGACTTAAAATTTTGACACGTTTCAAGCAAAGGTCAGTACTCTAGAAAGACCTGGTTACTGGTTTACTACGAGCGCCATCTCTGGGTTAGTCTCGGGAGTTATTGATTGATGTGTTGTATACGCATCTTCTGGTTTCCCATTTGTTTTGAGAAATGCCAATAATCTTTTATATTTCTGAAATAAACAAGTGAAAAGAATGTGAAGCCTTCCTTCATTCATTATTTAACGCCCCAGCCATCTTAAAGTCTAATAAAATAGTCAATTATGTTCACAACTCCAACTGAAGATAGGTTAGAGAAGGACTATTATCTGTCAAAGAATATGCAAGATCGCTCTCTCGAATCCCTCTTTATTCAGTTAATCCTAGTTTATATATTCAAGTAATAAAGTTTTACTTTACCACATCACTCATTCCGATTCAAGCACTTCTCCATTATAGCAGATTCGACTCCTGTTATTCTGACCAGGAGTCATTTACAACATCTATCAGCTTGTAATCCTCTATCTCCCTTCTTTTTCCTTTCAATTCTGTTTCACTCATATATTCTGCTTCAATTTATTACTCCTCTTAACTTCATCCAATTTACCTCATCACGTTGCGTTTTGGTTGGAAAGTAGTAATTATTTCATGCAATTCGAGTCCCAAAAATTCCCCGAGGTTAGTGAAGAGAAAATCGCGAATAGTCTACCTTCACAAGAATGTGCAATTATACCTTCTCTGTGTTAGTTAATTATCGTATTTTTATTCTCTTTCCACAAAAAAAAATTATGCTAAACATATAGACCAAACATAACTCGTAGATTTCCTACTATTATAAATTTAGCCAGAAATGAATTATAGATAAGAGATTGTTTTGATTAGAAGTATTATGAGTTTCCAGTACAATATATAATCGCTTGATTCAGAACATATTTCTGTTTGAAAATAAATAATTTGAAACACTTATGACAAAAACGTGTTGTAATAAACTGCTGTGGGCGTGATATATTTTGATCATGAATAAAATATGCTTTTATTCTTAATAAGGAAATAACCAGAAAATAGTTCGTATATGTGTTCTTTCTTTTACAAAAAAATAAAGTTTTTAAGATTGTGGTTTAATATTATAGGTAGCATTAAAAATTATATAATTGTCCTAACACATTATATATATACTGACACTAATCTAATTTTAATATCAGTACATGTGGACTTATTGCGGCTTCATTACTTTTTACAGTATTAACAGTCATAGCAACATGTATTTGCATAAAATTTAATAATTGCTATAACATGTCAATGAGAAAGTACGGAGTAAAATTGTTTGTAGAAAATACTTCTTCGGAGTTTCATTATTCAAAAACAAAAATCTTAAACTTTTTTTTTCTTAATTTTTTAATCAACTCGTAGTGTGTGTTCTAGAGATAATACAGTTATACTTCAAAGCTTCGATACTCGGTAAAACTAGAAATTTGACAAAAAAAAAAAAAAAAAAAAAAGTTCTGCATCACTACATTTTGAAGGTTTTATGATTAAACACAATTTAACTTCGGAACATCTAAATATGGTTGAATATTTTAATACACATCGTATGTTAATAATACTATAAAGAAAATGCTTACAAAACTACTAAAAAAATTTTCAAAATATTTTGAAATTATTTCAATTTCATTCGCCACATGTAAGGAAAAAAAAGTTAAATTATTAAGTACAAAATACAACGTTAATAAACGTTTATTCATTATTATTAATAATTAATTGGTCATCCTTTATTCTTGATAACCATTCTTCATCTATAAGACATGGAGAAAACACGTTTATTTCCAACAATGCAACTGAAATTATGTGATGGCAGGCATTGAAAGAGAAACAGATGATGATTTCAATCAGTTCCCTGTCTTAACAGGATATCTTTTTAATACTTTTATGGAATCTTTTCCCCGCAAAGTCTCAAACGGATTTAAATCAAGTGACAGGGACGGCTAATTCATGTACTCTTTACGAAAGTGACCAACGGCAGAGAGTATTATTATCCCGATAGGTGAACAAATCTTTTATACAGGTAGCCAACCTACAGCACAACATCTTACTACACGATTTCGCTCTAATACGATAGGGTAAATTGCGGGAACCCTCGTATGACACTGCAACCTATAACACGGTTTCGTTCCAACACGATAAGAGAACTACGAAATGCGATGTACTTCTACAGCATTAGATAACATGATTTTTGTTTTACACTTTAAATAAAATTACCTTAAAATAATGACAGGAAGGAATAATAAATTATTATAGTGACTGTTACAGGACACATACTGAGACGTTTGTTTTGCTGTGATGGACACGACTCCGGACATATCGAAACATTTCAAAAAAAGTATTTAAAAAAAAAATGTTTTTTACCAATCACCAGAAAAGGAAATCAATAGTGCAAACGAAGATGACACCAGCTAGAAAATCTTTATTCTCAGTCATGCCTTAGAAAGATATATAAAAAAATTTAAGAGGAAATTTATTTCTTTAAAAGTAAAGGTACAAATCTTGGATCGTCGTTTTTAAGGAGGGAAAAAAAAAACATTTTACATTAGAAAAAAACTTAATTTAAAAGAAGTAACAGTACAGACTATTAGGAAAAATAAATAAAAGCAGTTTCTGCTGGATTTTCGACACCCACAAAATATGCGGCTCTTCTTTGTTTCATTGCGATCATAAGTAATCAATGCTATTTAAAATTTTTGACCGCTTTCAACCAAACGATTTTCCATTATGCAAAACATTTCACAAAATTGTCAAAAAAATAGCTTATATTGGCTTGATTGGTTAATATACAAGTAAATTAGCCATCTAATATTGGTTACTTGTTTTTCATCTCTTCCCTGCAGGCTGTATGTAGTTGCATATCGAATAACTTTCGAATTTTAAGATATTTAAATTCTGTAAAATGATCAAAATTCTATATAAAATTACAAATAAAACGATGTATAAAACATTTACGGCATTTAAAAATATTTCGATGAACAAAAAAAATTCAACACTTTAGTTAGTGAAGGACTTCTGAACACACTCGAACCCGCGACACGACGTAAAGAACGCCGGCCACGAGTTAGCGACCATGACCACTTAAGAAATGTAAATAAGATAATTCAACAAATGTAAATATGATCAATTATAAATATTTTTTTAAAAACTTAAAAGCTTTTTTGCATCTTTCGGCTATAGAAAAATATTATTTTAAAGTCGTATTAAATTTCTAATACAGTACTTCCTCTATAACCGGGAGCTTCACTTTTGAGTTCCTGCCAATAATCCTGTGTCTTTACACAAGCTGACACGTCACAGAAAATTATTTTAAGGTTTCTACTTCAATGGAATAAGCCTTATGCATACAAAATGGTACCTTTTTTTTTGTAGTTTTAAAGTTATTCCATGTGTTTAGCGCATTATTTTTGTATACGGTATTGAATTTTATACAATATACAGCTTTAGCTATTTAAATGCATTATTTTTAATGATTCTCCAGTAATCAAGTCGTGCTCAGGACCAATATCTGCCGTATTACCGAAAAAATACTCAGGTGTTTTAATATATATATAATGTTACACAAGACAAATTTTTAATATATATCAATAAAAGTCTCAACAAATAAACTATATCCCCGAATGAACTTGTCTCACACTTAATTTATATGTAAGAAGCACAATACATATTAAATGTTGCCATTTTAATTCCATGCAAATAATTTTAACAGCCAATTGACAAAAAACAGGATGAAAATTTTGTATGGTAGTATATGGCCTTTATACATGAGTACATTTTGTGTTAATTTTGTTCATAATTTCTCACAAGTTAAATAAAAGATTCCCAATAGCACCTGTATAATTTCTAGCAATAATAGTTTTCCTCATTCTATGTGCAGACGCTTTGCAAAGCACTTGATTCTTCAGTTGTAATTGTTATGGTAAAATAAATGACTTTGTATCATAAATATTGAACATTAAAACATTGTGAGAACTGAAATATTTAAAGTCTTCATTGAACTTGCATAATTTAATTTTTGTTTAATACGTTACAAATAATGTAGGCTGAGAATGACGTTTAATTTTTCTTTCTTTGATAAGAAAATTTTTTGCAAAACCTAAGCTTTATTTTCTAACATGTGCCCTTTACTTTTGCACATACAATAGAATTTAAAAATCGCAATTATAGTTCTTTGCATAAAAAAAAAAAAAAAAAAAAAAAACTTTAGTATCATAGTTTTTCTCCTTTCCAAGTGAATATGATTTGATATGCACATCAGTGACAACTATGTTCATTGAAATTTCACATGCTTTTTATGGTATAGAAACCCTTTCAAATGTTTTAACATTCTTATAAGACTTATCAAGGAAAAGAAATTGGAAGTTTCAAACACACACACACAAAAGAAAGAAAGAGAACCAAGCTGCAAAATAATCCGATTCTTTGAGATTTTTAAATATTATTATAAAAACTATTTTCAGTTCAATTTAAATTTTTAAAAAAAATTGATCAGAAATTTATTTTAAAGCAAATCATTATTTTAATTCAAGTTTATAACATACATATTTTGACTTTTGAATGTCAATATCGTTACCCGAAAAGAATTCTAGCACAATTTAAATGAAATCACAGGGAAAAAAATGCACAAAACTGTTTAAGATTTATTACATGATTACAAGGGGTATTAGAATGATTGGTAAAATTGTAACACACATCACATATTTAACAATGCCTAACTAATTAATAAAGAGGAAACTTGTTTATATTCACATGATAGCTTTTACTGTAATTTAAATTTATATATATTAGATATTTAAATATATTAGATATTAATTTATTCTTTACTCCTATTAGAATAATGCATGCATTACATATATTGCATAATGAAAAAATTTAATATATATTCGAAAAATTCATTTCTACTTTAACAGGTAAAATAATGTAGCTCCTAAAAAAAGTGTACATGTTTTATGAAAAATGAACAATAATTACACATCAGGATTAGAAAGAGTAATTTTCTGTAAAAATAAAAATTTCAAGAGAAATTAATCTGTTTAAATATGGTCCTATTATAAGGGTCATACACAAAAACTAAAAATGAAATTTTCAAAGGAGTTTCAACAAAACTATTACTAAGAATTCACTAAACGAAAACAGAATAAAATATATGTACAGTGAAGACAATTGTAATATATATATAACTGTAAAAGAAGTTGATTATAGCTTGTGTAATTATTTAAAAAAGAAAACAGGTTCTAACTGAATTCTTATTAGAAATAATTTAATAATCACATTCTTTCAAAAAAATATTCAACAAAACATTTGAAAACATTTGCAACATAAGGTATAAAAACAAACGGAATGTATTTACAAAGAATTATACAAATGATTACATAAGGAGAAGTAAAGAAAAAAAAACTTTGGCTCAATAAACTTATAATACATTCATTCAAAAATTGTGACGTTTGTCCAAAACAGTAAAAATTTAAAAGCAAACATGAAATACTTCTTACACTGAGAAACTCTATAAATTTTTATACAAAACATGGTGTAGACACATCTAAAAATATCGCATGGATATAAAAGAATTAAAACAAAACAGCACAATTACGAAAATACTACTGTAAATAAAGTATTTGCAATGTAACAAACTTGTGCGTATTAGCTAAATATCTGATAAGAAATGAAATATGTATGAGGTCTAGAAAGACTATAGAGCACTATAAAAGAAAGTATTTGGCAATCTCTACAAGAATTTAAGTCTCACCAAATTCCTTCAATTCCAATAAATCCTCATCCATAAAAATCAAGTACATAAAAATCAAAAATGAAATAAAATAATTTACAATTTTAAAACTATTTACTATAAAATAAAAAGAAATTTTTAATAACAAAGAAATGATAAATGCACAGATACAACATTAAAATTTTTTCAAATTGCTGCATTTACTGTGTTTTGTTCATGATTATCAATAAATTGAATGATGGGCTAGAATTTTCAGACATTTCTAAATACTCTAAGATAAAACAGAATGGCACATAAATTATTAGCAGAACTAAAACATTCTTTAAAAAATCTTAGACAAAAAAAAAAAAAAAAAAAAAATTATAAAAAAAAAAAAAACTCTATCTTCTATTACTTGAAAACTGAAACAGCTTTCCATTTAAACTGATATAATATTCCTTATTTTAGTGTAAACTCTATACATATTACTTTAAAATCATTTACATTTTAAAAACAATAAAAACAAAAATTTCTCCAATATTTCTCTTTATTGGATCAAAATAGTTTGCTTCTTAACTTCCATTCATGTTTTATTGCTTATGAATATTTCTTTACCTATACAAAAAATAAACAATTAAACATCGACAACCTAAATGAAGAAAAAAATACCGATTTTGATGAAAAATTCTCTATCTAACAGCACTTTAAGGCAATATCAAATGTCATGAAACATTATTTAAGTCTTTTAAGCAGAAGTAAAGAAATTTAATTCTTTCACTTCATCAAAGTTGCAAATTTCCTTCTCCATTTCAACTAACTGCAGTATACAAAAAAAAAAAAAAAGTTATTTCATACACTGTGATCCAAATGGTTTAAGTAAATTTTTTTTAAAAAATGATTTTACTTTTGAATGATAAAATGAATGCATTTCCAATTGGCTTTTTCTTCTCAATTTTTTTTTTACAAAAACAAATTTAATTTTCTCATTGAATAGTGCAAAAAAGTCAATTTCTTTTAGAAACTTTCAAATCCCATAAAAGGATGATCATTGAAAGTTTAAAAAAAAAACAGAAATTTAAGTTCTACAAAAAGTGTTAACAATCATTTTTATTAATTTCATTTTACATTTTTAAGAAGTTAAATTATTTTTTAAAAAATGTGCGAGACCTCATTATTAGACAGAAATAATAACAATCATTATAATCATTAAATTCACAGCAGTCATTTAAAAAAATTACTGGAATAGCTTTAACAACTTTTGCAATTTTCATTACAGCGGGAATAAACTAACACTAATTTTTATGACTTAAAGAAAATTAAATTAGAAAGTTCATGGATTAATTAGTTAGCCTAGTCAATAATTTCTTAGAATTTTTTTTTTTTTTCATTACCAAAACCTTGCAAAAAATATGTAAAGGATAATCTTAACAGCTTTATGTTCCTAATTTCATTATAATCTGATTAATAGTTCCAGAAATATTTGAAATCTTAAGGTAACCATGTACCAAATTATTTTCAGCAAATGCATGATTCATATCATTCTGCCCACTTTTTAACTATACATGATTGTTATTTAACTCTCAATAACATTTTTGTTACTAGTAAAACTACTTTTTTATTCAAAAATCTCTCATGATTGACTACAGCAACTTAGGACATCATACTCAACACCTTCGATGCCACTTCTCCTCTGCCGATTTCAATTTCAGAATACAAATAAAAATTATTCGCGACAGTAACGCCATCTATGAGCGTGAATATATAACAATGATAAATGGATAGATAATTTAAGATTTATAAACTGGTATGCAACTCCTTAAGTCTCTGAAATTTCCATTCATAATTACAAAATTGAATATGCTTGAACTATTGAAAGAAATAGTATAATATTTTGAGTCTGGGGTTTTACAATATGAGAAATTCAAATACATAAAAATTTTGGAATGTTA
Organism: Nephila pilipes; assembly: GCA_019974015.1. Taxonomy (NCBI): domain Eukaryota; kingdom Metazoa; phylum Arthropoda; class Arachnida; order Araneae; family Nephilidae; genus Nephila; species Nephila pilipes. The sequence continues at coordinate 246,782 of BMAW01051349.1, read as the reverse complement.
CAATACGCTTTTTTTTCATGATTGAAATTTGAAATCCAAAATTTTTTTATGATGTTTAAAAATTGACATTGATAATAGAAAAATTAAGTTTTTTAAAATTTATTGACTGTATTAATTAATACATTAACATCATGATTTTAGCCCTTTAACATTGATATTACTTTTGGCCAACTGAAATGAAAAATGCAGAAGTTGTTAAGAGTCTTATTTTTTTATAACTGTAGAACAAAATCCACTAAATGGCTACTATTAACTTTAAATATATCAAGAAAATTCACTGAAAATTTAAGAAGGAATAACAGATATTTATATATATATAGCTGTCATGTAAAATGTTATTTTTAAATGAAACAAAATACAAAACACAACAAAGAAAATTTTGACAAAGCATTTGTAAAATAGGCTTATGAGAAATCACACTGATATTCATATATGAATAGAAAGAGTAACACAAATGCAATTTGATATTAATTCAATGCCCTTTTTTTCATACAGTTTATACATTAAGTACTTAGGTCACAGATAGATGATAATAAAATATTACTTTCCTGCTTTGCAGCAAATAATAAAATATTACTTTTCTGCTTTGCAGCAAATAAAATAAGACTAAATAATAAGAGAATTTTAACTGGATACACTGAAGTATTAAATTCAATTTGGCAAAGGAGAGGAATAAGTTGAAGATACCTTGACATAAAGTTATGGACTAACAATAAATAACACACATAATAAATTTCAGAAAATGTTATAAAAGCATTCAAAAAATTGCATATTTTAATTCAATAATTTCAATGGCAAGAAATGTTTGAGTATTTACTTGTTCATTAAGAAATAGATTTTTAAAAAGCATGAGTGATTTCGCTTCTTTAAAATATTCCATTTTCAATAATAATATAAAGGAAGAGAATTTACACTGAATATTCAAAACGATATCAATATCACAATTTATAAAGAAATACAACTTCATACACACAGAATCACAAAAAATTCATATGAATTAAAATACAATTTAAATATACATACAAAATAATACCAGTAAAAGTATAATACTTTTCATAGTTTATATCAACTCAAAATGAGCAATTACTTTAATTATTAAAGTACTAAATACATGGAGAAGATAAAAATAAAATACCTTACTTAGTTATTGAAATGATGCATCTACACACATATTTTAAAATTTTAAACATGCATTCTATAATGTTTACATACATCTAAAATTTCAATTTAAAGATGAAATTTTACTCTTTGATTCCCAGGATATGCATTGTTCTTGCCGAAATAATTAACAAAATATATACTGTATTATATTTTACACTTATATAATTCCTAATTAGATATCAGTTGTGTAATTTCTAACACAATGTTTTATTGCATAAAAGGTGTTGACAAATGCATACATATTTTTCTGAGTCCATTTATATTTAATTAGATTAACTTAATCACACATGTATTAAAAATTTAATCTGCCAAAAGCACAAGAAACTAATAAATTAGCTTTGCTTAGATGAAAAAGTGATCAATTTTAATTCAGTACAACTCCCACTGCTTCAATAAGTGCAATAAGTTTTTTATACTTTGGGAATGGTTTTGTACTTAGAAGAAACAAGCATTTCTCTAGAAGGAGAATGATGTAAAAGTTTACATTAAAAAAAAACCCTGGGAATCGGGAAGAGAAAAATAAAAAATGGTATCATACAAGGAACACAATTCTGTAGATAACCGATAAAAATTATTTTAGCAGCACACATAATGAAAATAATTAAAACAAGATGCTCAATATAATATTCTTACTTTTCTAGTTAAAAACAAGAAAACAGGAAAGAAAAAAGGAACATAAAAAAAAGCCACAACAATTTAACAGCAGAAAATGAAAGCAACATTCTCTTAAAAATAAGCGTATAACTGATATTTGATTCACAGGTATTAGAAATACTAGTAGCTAACATAAAATCAATCCATTATTCAACACTTAATAATACCCTTATCAAAAAATACACATTTTGCATCCATGCAAATCCCAAAACAACTAACAAGGTACAACTTAACTTGATTGTAAAACATGTTAACTTGCAAAAGCAATCAGAGTGAGATATTAAAATTCTCTCTCTAAATAAAATATAAAAAGATCCAAGATAAAAGACTAAAACGACACCAAAATGTATCCTTACTTGTAATATAAGATCATTTAACTAGACAAAATATATATATAAATTCTCTAAGAGCCTCCTATATCTGAAATTGTCCCTGTCAGTGCCAAAAACTTTAAATAACAATATCTGACACCCAGAAAGACTATGATAGTGGTTAATTTTCTATTTGAATTAGTTAAGAGTGTACATAGTACAGATTGTACAATTATTATTACAAAATAGATGGGCAAGATTCTGGAGGCTAAAGAAAAAATTAGGTCACCAAATATGAATATAATTCACGAAGCATAATTGTCTTAAATATTTATATTTACCACAACACACTAACATATTTAAAGTCTTCAACAAAATTGTCTTTAAACATCCACAAACCATATAAATGCATTCTAGTTTGTACTTTTGAACAAATGAGACATCCAATAAATTAAAATGAAACTTCTGCATAGAATAATTTCAAACTAATGTTTTATAGAGATATAATAAATATGTATTTTATTAATGCTACTCATAGAATATTTCTGTTGTACAAATTATATTTACCTTATATTGCATTTCACATTAAAGTTTAATCATGAATTTTTGCCATTTAAAACTGTTGAAGTAGATAGCAACAATGAAACTGAAAAAATAATGAAGATGTTTCTAATATTTATAAAATGATTGATTTACAACATTATATCTATATTAAACCATTACTTTCCATTTGTAATTAGGATTTACAATTAATTAATGCAGTGAAATATGATTCATAAATTAAGGAATAATGATATTGCATGCAATTCTAACTTTTCAAATCACCATTTTTTAAATATAAAATTCACAATCACATACATAAAAAATACACAGACAATACACAGTTTGATGAAATAAGCATATTGCTTGAATATTATATTTAAAAAAACAGAATTCTTTAAAATTTTTATCATATAAAAATGCAAAATCATTCATTTTTCCAGGTTTATAACCTAAAGTTTTCATGAAAATATCAATAAAAATTCTCTTTAGAAGAGTTTCAAAATATACTGAAAAATTATTTGACTAGATAATCAGATTAGTTGTGAAAGTAAATACATTCATAATGAGATTTCAAGACAAATTTATATGCAAACTAAATAATTTTAAAAAATCACATGGATGCAACAATAAAATTTTAAATCATAACATACAAGTAAAAGACACTAATACATTGCATCAAATGGTGAAATGCAATATTGATAGAATTATGTGAAGTTCACTTAGAAGTAATGTGCAAAAGAAACTCTCCATAATCAACAGACTAATTGCATCCAGCTTAAGCAAAACAGTTTTTGATGATTAAAAACAAAAACATTGCAGCTAAAGAATGAGAATGAAAATTTAATAATTTATTGCAGAAATAGGATGCTGTTCAATAGTCAATGAATAAAGAATGCCAAATTTTTAATTCCAGTTATATGGTCCCTGCATATGAGCCTGATTATAATTTGGATTTGATGATGAAAGATAGGCAGATGATGGCATAGCAGAATGCATTTGGTTGTAATTTGGATTTGACATCAACATGCCACTAGCGTGGGCAAAATTAGAAAGAGTATGCTGAGCATATCCCATAGCCATTGCATGAGATAATGACATTGGGTTTGTAAGTGATGATAAAGCAGCCATGGAGCTATTGGTACTTTCTGAAGTAGAAGAGTCAGTTGGACCTGGACTGAGTGTAGGTGGTGGTGGGGAAGCACTATTTGATTGAGATGCAGGGGTAGGTGTTTCTGTTGGAGAAGGTGTTGAAGAACCTGAATTAGAAGTAGCTTGTGTCAACTGAGGTATTTGTGATGCTGTAGCAGGAGGTAAATCCAAACTATCTGAATTATCATTTGAAGGTTCTTCAGTACGAGGTGGATTCACAGGAGGAATATTAGCAATGCTTTGCTACAATTCAAAAAGAAAATATTTTTAAAAACAACTGATACATTCATTAAAATACTTATATAAACACTGATCTTAATAAAAAAAAATTGTTACTAATTTTAAAATTATTAAAAATTAAGTTGTACAGCAAAATTTTGTATCTATGTTTATTACAAACCCAGAGCTATTAAACAATGGTATCAAAATTAAATATTATACATTGAAAACCTAAAATGAGAAAAGACCAAATCAAATTGATAAACAAAAATTAAATTTAAGGGGGATGTAAATAATACCGATTCAAAGATCAATTTAAAAATCAGCACATTTAAAGAGTTAAATCAGAAGGATCTATTTGGAATTTTTAAAAAGTTAAGCTTCAGTTAAAATATCACTATATTTCTGCTAATTATATTACTTCAACACTATAAGATAAATGACAACTTTATATCATATACATTAAAAATCAATCAATCAAACCTCATCAAAATAAAAATTTATTACTTAAATAACAATGTTTTGTTCACACATGTTTTTCCTTCACACATGAAATGCAAAATGAAAACTTTATGATATATTTTTATTTCAAAAAGTGATAATTTGTGCGAAAATGTGTTAATTTAAGTGTAACTTTTTCTTATACATATATGATTTTCATAAATTATTGATAAAACTATATAATAAACTTAATAAACCAAATTTAGTAGAAATACATATACAGTTTTATTTAAAACAAGGCAAATTTTTATTGCATATACTGTAAAGATAATTTCTTCCTCACTTGTTTCTGAAGGTAACTCTGGTCCTTCAGAAGGGAGCTCTATAAGCAAAACAAGTTTTTAGTCCCAGAGTGGGCATTCTTTTAAATACATATATATATATATATTTAAAAAATTAATTAAAACTAGATTATAAGGCTATTTAAGTAAAATTAAGAGTTAAAAACCAGCCATCCACAGTAATTGTTAGCATTCGAAACATACTCTTTCACATATAGGGTGGAGAGATGCATCAAAGAAAAAAAGGTCAGCCCTCCTTATTTCTGAAGTATTTATGGGATGTATACACAATTACTTTTCTTTCCTTTTAATCACCGCTAAAGCGGTATTCCTAGATCTTTTCAGTTTAGAAGGAATCATGCTTTCTTTCAAGATTCACATACAATGCCTAAGGCTAAGAGTTCAGTTCTTACAAAGCCGGTAACTCTTTGCTATATTGTAACTTTTGTATTAACTTTCCTCAATGATTTACACCTTAATTTAACTTAGATTCTTTGGTAACGTCCATAACTAGAGGCAATGAACCCCTGCTGTCACCCCTCGATTGTCGGCAGCTCATCATCTATTCTTATCTTATGCAAACATTATTCTATTATCAATTATCATTTTTAAGTCTCATGTCTATCAGCAACAAGTCGGTAATCGGCTGTCTCCAGCCAGTTCTATCTTAGACGCTTCTGAAGACTCTTTCCATCTTCGCTTTGTTAGATTTTTTTTGCAATAGTTTTGGTTTTGAGAAATCCTTTATTCCCCTGCGCTTTTGTTGTCTTTTCGTGGGTATGCACAGCATTATATTTTATTAGCCACCTAAGGGGCTATTGTTTTAGGTGAAGCGTTTTGGCGTACCAGATCACTTTCCCATTTTTTTATCATTTGCTTTAATTTTAATTGCATGTAGCTGATATACATTCAATTTAATAATTAGTTTCCTTTAATTTTAAGATCGGAAAAGTTTACTATTGTCTACTTCTCTACATTTCATTGTTTACTTTTAATTATTTTATTTAACTGAGTAATTTAATAATAATTATAAAAAAGCGCCCGTTGGGTGCTATGTCTGTTCTTTGCGAAACTTTGCATATAACTTTTTTTCCCGTTTTAAATTTTTTTTCTCCGGAGAATAAGTCTGATTTTTGCCTCCCTGGGACTTTATAACATATTTATGACTTCTATATTTCACTTTAATAAAGTGAACCCCCACATATCAGTCTGATTTGAAAATTTTAGTGCGACCATTTGTTGCTCTCTAACCCTCTGCATGGGCGGTGGTATCAATTTTATACCACAGTGTGAAGTATTAAACGAACACTTTATATATTTTGTTTTGAGTAATTATCAATATTTACATAAAGTTTCAAACATTTAGATATCTTAGCTGATGAAATTAAATTATTCAATTCATTTCAGAAACATTTCTGTAAGGGATAAAACAACCACTTGCTAGGAGCTTACATTTAATTCAAAGCAATAATTTTTATAATTCTGCATGGTTGTGCCATTTAATTTAAGTAATAACACTATAAGTTACCATTTGAAGGTAAAAGTGTGAGGGAAAAAGGTATTTTACAGAGATTTTTAGGGTGCTAATTATGTGGTATAAAAATTATACCACTGCCCCTGAAAAGTTTAAGAGGAAAAATGCTTTTAAAACAACATTAATTTCAGGTACATATGCCACAGCTTATAGGTTTAAAAATTGAAATTAACGTATGTAATTTAACTGCTGGGGCAGTCCATCTAAAATAATTTTATTTTCCTCTATCGACAGAGCTTTGATAGTTTAGATTGTAAATTATAGACAAGTGAAATGATTAATGTAGAATTCGAATTTAACCTAATGAATGCTATGGAAGTGGAATAAGTTCTAACTCGTGCAAAATTCGCCTAACTATGGTAAGGAGCACTCAGGGTAAGGAAGGACACCATTATGCATGTATTTTCTGCTGAACTAGGTGGTTTTGAGTTTTCTAAAGACCATCTTCTTTTTATTGGCTACAGGAGTTGAATTGAAGCTTCCAATGGACTAGCTTGAAAAAAATATAACTTTTTTGAAGTTCACATCAAAGGAAATTAAAGAACAAAATTTGTGTAGAGGGCAAATAATTAATACAGATAAAGTACTATTACTCTTACTATTCTACAAATAAATCTGGTCATTCAACACATGGAATCTGCTTAGTAATGGGAATAAATACTTATTTTACATGTGTTTTGGATTATGCCATCAAAGGCAAGATATTAACCCCTCTGATAATTTTCAAAAGATAAAACAGTTTCTCTAAGAGACTTCCCCAAGGGGAGTCTGCATATTAAAATGGATGGATGATCAAATAAATAATGCTTTTTGGTTGAGAGAAATTTATCAAGAGTAAAGGTGCTTTTTTTTCAACCTTGGGAGACTTAATCCTTCTGGATTCAATGCAATCCCATTTAATGAAAACAGTAAAATAAAAAATCCAAAACTTAGCACCAATCTATCAGTGATTTTTTTTTCTTCTTCCAGTAATGAAAGTTTACTGAATCTGAAAATAACCTCTTTTAGAATCAGCAGAGTTCATTTTTGGCAACTTGATTCAAGTTATGATAATTACTTTATATATATATTTGTACAATATATTACTGTTGATTTCATATACTTGTATATCACTGTTCATATTTACATTGCAAATGTTATCAATGATGGATATGGGAAGGACATCAATAAGGAAGCAAATTACTGAATAAATGAATTTTAAAAGGTATGTTTTGAAATATTTTGCTGCAGCATATACAGTAACATGGTTGATACAAATAGCTTTTTTTTAAAGTCAATAATCAAGTTATCAGGGCAGTTTATCTGACTGAAACTAAGGTAATATAAAACTTATATCAAATCACATCTTAATGGTAGTGAAACACTTTCAAATAAAACTTTCAAGAGACAATCTACAATATACACTACACATACATGCATATTCATTTTCAAATTCTTTTTTATCTCCAAATATAGCTGTTTTAATATTAACAAGATAAAAACTAAATTGAAAAAGACACAAGCCTCTGAAGAGGCAGCTTTAAAAATATAAAATTAACCTAACATTTTGCTCAACATTTAAATTCCTTGAAGAAACAAATTAGAAATAATTTATAAAGTCATTTACATTAGATAGATTAGTTGAATAAAATCTCTAGCACTCAGTCCTCTAGGCACATATTGTGCCAAACACAAGATAATCTACATTAAAGATTCGTCAAAGAATCCTATTATACATTATACATGTTTAACTTTAAAAAATATTTTTAAGAAATACATTAATCATATCTCCAAAAAAGAAAGATTTGCATTTTATTTGCAATTAAAATTGTTTTTAAATATAAAATATTAAGTGCATAGAAAAAAATTATCCATAAAATTTCTCAGTAAAATTGACTCAGCTTTGTCTTTCTTTTGACATTGCAGATAAGCAAGAAATTTAAGTATTTTTTCACAAGTTAATCAAACAACAAGTTCTACTTAGTATTTTAAAATTCTCAAGCATGATTGATTAGCATCTTTTTTGCCCATCTCTTTTCCCACATTCTGAATAATGATGACAAAAATCTACACCACAATTATGACATGCTATTTCAGACAAGTTTGGTCATTAAAAGAGCTGCAAGAGAAATGGGTATTTTCTCCAAGATCCAATTAAGTTAAATTTTGGTTTATTTATCCCAAAAAATTACATTATTTTAGATACACTTACTTAGAAATGTATAAGTACTGAAGAATTTGACCTTTTAAATATAATCAACAGTCGCACCTATAATAAATGAACTCAAATTTTGAAAACAAACCTTTTTGCGATATTCTTCCATATCAGCTTCATAACGGATTTTTTCTTCATTTTGCATTTCCACATACTTGCGCTTTTCTTCATCAGTCATAGATCTCCAACGTTCACCACCTATAATACATTAAGAAAATTAATGCAATAAAATACAATCATAAATTAACTTAACCCTTTTTATAATAGTAACTAATGATTACTTGACTGCTTAATTAAATACTTAATTTCACTCTTTCTCTCTCTCTCTTATTTCACACTCAAAACTACATTGGTTTCGCATCTAAACTAAACATCAAGTGTAATGTAAAAATTAAAAAATGTTCTTGTATAATCAGCAAAATATAAGGTAATAAACATGCAGATTTATAATCTAGGTCTCACAGTCCAATCTTAGTATCTGTAGAAAGAAAATCAACCAGTAAAAGCAATCCTGGAACAATATTTCACCTATTTTGTAAAAGCTAAAAAAGCACAATATCTTAACAACAAGTCATGATTCATAAGGACTTCAGGTCATGTTAAAATTATTTCCCAACTGAGCATAACATTGAGAATGATGATAAAAAGCTTCAAAAACTTACAGTAGCCGTCTTAAATAATAATCTCAACACCAATAAATATTGTACAAAGGTTCTAACTAAATTATTTAATAAATTAAGATTTAATGAATTTTCATTTTATAATTTCTGTTGTGGTCTTGGATCCTTAAATTTACTTACACTATGTCTCATAACACTTTCAAGGATAGTACGGTTACAGTTATTTATAATGTCCATAAGCAAAGACAATAGGAACCATTATGATTATTTCCCTTAATAAATAAAAGATGGCTTGAGCAGTAACAATATCAAGTTTAAATAGATCGGAATGCAAATAAACAGTAATATCAGGATATTTATCAGTGCTAAAAAGTGATCCAAAGAAGAAATATTTTGACTATGTCATTTGCTACTCTTCATCACCATGTAAAACTATACCATAGTACAAAGTTATTTTCCATTTGTTGTGCTTGGAATTCTTTCTTCATATAAAAGAAACTGCACCAGAAAAAAGAAGAGAATGTGAAAGAAGAAAAGAAAAAGTAGAAACATTTTTAAGTTTCAGACATAGCCTCATAGAATGTTTGATTTACATTCCTGCCATAATAAAAGCCAGTAAAGCTTTAGAAATGGAAAGCAGAGGAGGTTATCAAAGAATTATAAACTCTACAGTTAATGAAGAACCAAGTCCATTAAGTTAAAATACCATCATCCAGGAATAATAACTCTTCAGTTATTAGAGAAACTGGTCCATCAAGCACAAACACTAATTAGTCAGATCTTACTGAATTTCAACAATTTCCTGAAAAAATTCCAACTCCTGCAGATTATAAAAGATAAACATAATTTTTACTATGTAAAGAATGTTGGAGAAAAATATATCCAAATTTATTTGAAAGTTTCCACCAGAAATTGGTTACTGACAACAATTAATTAAATTTATTTTTAGAACTACTTTAGTCTTAGTTTGTGTTAGGGTATAACATTAGTTTTGTAGTTAAGGTTAGGATTCCTTTTGTAATAAAATTCTTGGTTGACACGATGATAATGGTCACTGGCATATATGCAATAAGTGTACTATACATACAAATGTTAGCGGCTATACCCATCGATAAAAAATATTAAAAAAATGTTTTTTGTTTTTTTTATATATTTTTACACCCATTAGGATATTATTATATAAATACTTCAAAAGAAAGGTCACTTTCACCCAAATGATAAAGAATGACATTGCTGGTACCCTCCACATTTTAAAACTGTCTGTGAATTCATTAAAATTTTTCCCTAATTGTTTTGATTACTATCTTGACAGCATCTTTTGCTCTTTCCACAAAGCAATCAGCTTCCCCTGTTGCTAAGAGTGAAGCTGACACTTTATGCAATCTAGGAGAATTAGTTTTAATAATCCTCTGATGTCTACAATAGTTTTTAATACTTTAAGTATAGAAAAATAGAATACAGAGGTAATTCAAAACTATTTAAAATGAAGATGTCCAGATCTATATTAATATATTAACACCACAAATTTTGTCTTTAACTTACAGTTAAAAAGACACTAAGATAACATAAACCCAATTCAACATTATTTACTTTTCTTTAATTGAAATATTTGGAATAATTATGATGCATAAATGTAAAACGAACCCTATGAACAAAATCTCATTTTGACAAAATGGTTATTAAAATGCATAAATTTTTCATAATAATTATCTGAATCAAGGATCACTTTTGGGAAATTGATATATTAGTAATCATATATAAGATATGCTATGTTACTAGTAACTCAATTATCAGCATCTTTCAATATCTGAATTTTCAGTTGAGATTTCTTTTAGCATAATGTTAATTATTAAAAATATTCATTTCTGTTGCATTTGTATCTGAATGAAACAAACATAGCTTAACTATTTCATTAAGGCCATTTAAAAGAATACACATATTACTTTAAAGTGAAAATTTTTTTAATCCTTTTTACATTACTATTCATTCCATCAAATAAACCATTAGAGGATAATTCACTATCAACAAAATATCTTCTTAAATAATTTAAGCAATAATTATGAAAACCAATGATTTTATCAATGGGTTTCAAATGCCTTTTGTCAGTATCATAGACATAATTAATTATCTTGGAGATATTTATTTTTCATACAGTAAATCTGGGGAAAATCAGAGCAACAAAAGATTCTAGGACAACTAGACAATAGTTTTTCTCATCACAGTAGCTACCAAAGTATTCAATTGTAAATATCCAATACGTATTCAAAATTATTCTAATGTTTTCTTCTAATTTTGTCTATATTTAATAATTACAAACTTTACTAATTTATTATTCTAGATAGTAAGTTATTGACCTCAATGATGAGAGAGTAAGTCATATATCTTTTCAACAACATATATTTTACTAAACCCAAGATATATGAGATTTTCCCCATTCTTTTTCTATGTTAAAAAAAATTAATCAAAATCAATGAAGAAACAAACACCAATGAGTAAAACTACAAGTCAGAACCAATACATATTTTATAAAAATATAGAAATTACCAAGAAGTAAAAAATAGGAAACTAAATTTTCAAGTACATAAGTATACAAAATTATTCACATTAAAATAAATTGACATGAAAAAAGATAGCAAGTTAAATCTAAAAAAATAAACACAACAGCTGATTTAACTTATATCAACCATGAAACTTGCATTTATGAAATTATTACACAAATTATATACATATATCCATTTTCTCTATTATGTAAAAATTGACCACATTTTCACAATAAGATTTACTCGATGATGAACCTCACTTATCAAAAAAATTTTACTTTTTCTCTATTCAAACATACATTAAATTCCAAATTAACCAATTCCTGATATGACTGGTTAATAATTCTTCCTAATCAAAAATATGAAAGTTTATTCAATGAGAGTTTTTTTTTTTTATTATTATTTTCTTGTCAAGTGTTTTAAATAAGCTTTTAAAAAGGGATATATTAAGAGAAAAAAAAATTTGGAGAACACATTAACATTAGTTTTTTGCATTACATAAATTTCAACACACACACAAACATATTTCATTTCAACAAACAACATAAGATTAGTTGTTCAATTCATAACAGACCATTTAAAATGAAGTAAATAGAAAGCATTTATTTTATATTCATGGATATTACAGATTCTTCAAAGCATTAAATTTAAAGGATATAAGAAAACCTTCCAAGTAAAATGTATAAAAACATTTATATTAAATACATTCTGTAATACTATGCATTTCTAAATTAGAAAACATTATCAGAAGATGTTTGTAATTGATTAAAATTTTGAAGCCAAATTAAGATAAAATTAAATAAATGACAGGAGAAACTATTATGATCTCTTTTCCAATACATGGGGTTAAATTTCAAGACTTCAAATCATAAAATTTACAGCATTTTCACAAGATATTTACAAGTGCCTTGATATTAATATTAAAAATGTATTAAATTTACATTTCAAAAAATAGCTATAATATTCTTTGTCAAGGCCAAGGCATACATCTATGCTGCAAACATTATAGTAAACAATCATATGAATCAAACTGGATCAAATCTAAAACATAACAAAACTTAGAAAAAATTATTTTTAAAATTGTACCAAGTTTTGCTAAAGCAGCAACTCCCCCTTCTGGCTCTTTTCCAGCCATTTCTTTTCTCAGATCTGCCATAAACAACATAAATGCTGTACCAGGACGTTTTGGTTTGTTTACATCACGAGCAGGTTTGTAGATAGACATCTAAAATTATACAACATAAATAACTGAGAGAACAAATTTAAATATAATTAATTGAATACTCAAAGGTAATAAATTGAAATTTAAAAATAAAAAAAAAATCATCAAATACATTTTTATGTCATATGTACTAAAATAATTTTAATGTATTTCAATACATATAAGAACATTCAGAAGCATGAAAAAGAATGTAAAATATCAATTAAAAATTCTAAAAAAAAGATGTAATCAAAATTTGTAATATCTATTTACAACTTTTCAATCTTTCAGAAATTTCCCACATTTTAAAATGTCCTGAATTTTAAAAATTTAATTTTTTAAAATAAATTATTTTTCAAATATCAGTACAAAAGATATATATCCCAAATCACTAAATTTTAGACACTTCAATTTAAGAATTTGGTAGAGGAAATGGAGTAGGTAATAAGAATTTATTTTTCAAAGATAACGGAATGAATAGAAAATTAATTCTCTGGTAACTTTTTATGTCAGAAAGGAACATATATGTTTACATAAAATTTTCTACACAAGTTCTTTTTTTTGTTAAAAGAATGAGAGTGAAGTTTAATGGCACAGAGCCAAATGTAGCCATGCTAAGTCAAAAAAGATTCAATTGTGATCTAGACATTTGAAAAGAAAAAAAAAAAAAAAAAAAAAAAAAAAAAAAAAAAAAAAAAAAAAAAGGCAAAAAAAGCTAAAAAATGTTTGGAAGTAGGCATGGGCATGTCACTCATGTTTATCAAAGAAAGTAAACCCAGAAGATAAAAGATTTCTAGTACCTTAGTCATTATGTTTCTACCTATAAATAGGTAGAAAAGAGGTAAGTCCCTGAGACTTATGTTACGAGAGAAATTTGATATATGTATTTCCTCTAAATAAAATGCCTGAAAACTACACAGTTTCAAAAAATACTTATTAAGAACTTTGAAAAATTTATTAAAAGAAATATTTAAATGCATACTTCCTTTCTATAGCGCTCTCGATCACGAGCAGCTACTTCAAGAAATGGCTGTTTCTCTTCACCTGTCATATTGTTCCACTTACAAGCACATTCTTTTCCAAATTCCCCAATCTAAAATAAAATTAAAAAAATTATATGAATCAACATAACAATCAGAAACATAATATTTTGGTAATGAACAAAAAGATGAAAATTCAGGCTATATTATGCAAAACTTGTACTTCTAATTTTTAAAAATTCAGGAAGCATAGATTCTAATGAATAGAAGAACAGAAAATAAAGAAAAAAATAGGTAATTATTTTGTAAATAACCACTAGAAAATCTTGTAGAGGTTTGATACAATATATAGTATATTAATAACAGCAAGAGACATATAACAGACTAAAGGAGATAGGTTTTCCAGAATCCATCAAGATAGAAGGACCTGGAAAACACTTTATTTATTTTTAGATAAGTATACTGGTAGTAATTGCCATTCAGAGTAAATTCCCACACAATAAAAATAGACTATGAGTAATTAGTTCATTAATTCTACTTTAATATAAACTCAAAAGCATTAGAAAAGGAAAGCAACTTTTACATAAGAGAAAGCAATTAAATAAGAATGAATTTAAGTTAAGAAATAAGAAGCATTAATTACAATGAACACTAAAATTACCAGGTAAGAACAAAATTACAGGGGTAAAAAAGAAACAAATTGATTGAAACAGATTCCTGCATATACAAAAGTTGAAACTTTAGTTTTTTCAAAAAGGTAAATATTATCAATGTATACTGATTAGAATTACAAAGTTTCAAAGTCATATATTGAATAAAGAGAAATTGAGATGCAATAAGTATATAAAGTTTTGAGGTGCATATACAATAAACCAGAAGTACATATAAAATTATACCTACAAGTATAATATTTAAAAATGATTGTAAAATAACATTATGAAGAGTAACAGGCAATATCTGATGGTGTCCCACCCCCCTCTCCAAAAAAAAACCATAGAAAAATTTGACAAATTTGTTCCAAGTATCAGTAACGATTGTCAATAAGTTCTTAAATCAATTTCAAAGCACTGAGACATAGATCACATAATGACACTTGGTATTTATTCATTTGGAATTGTAAACTTGGCAGTGTGCAAATGACATAAATTATTTTCTTTCTTTAATTATATTAGAGATATGACTTGATATTTGGTTTTAAAGTTCATAAAAACTGAAAATGTTATTTCAAATTAGAAAAGACTAGGTAGCTCTCACAATTGTGGCCTATATTTGAGATGAATACACTTCATTATTAGAAATATTAAATTGGATTTAAAAGCAAATACATAAGGTTCCCTTTCAGATAGAGTCAATTTCTTTTCACAAAAATGCAAGTCATATTTCTCTCTACAAATGTATTTCAGATGCATATTTATCATCATAAGTGTTAAAAAAAATGCATCATCTATTAAACATTTGAAAATCCTAAGAGATAGGGTAGTAGTGACTGCAATTCAGGAAAATGCTTAGAATACCTACCGACTTGCACACCTTCAGATGAACCATTACTGCTGTTTTATACAAAAACAAAGTCTTAAATACATGTTTCATGACAATGAAAATTTGCAGACACAAAGCCTCTGCTCAGCCAACTAGTACCACAGATCAAAACATCCTTACAACACCACAAAAATATAAAATGATAGTTTTGAATTCTATCATTTATATTTTTGAAATCTATTCCAAAAAATACATAGGAGCTTCTGAGCACCTTTGTGAAAAATGTTAATCCAAGCCCACAGTAAATGAACTGATTTTCTAATATATAGCATGATACATTACATAGTAATATTTTATAAATAACAGTGACTAATAACAAAAAATTAAACAAATATAAGAAAGAAAAAACTTTACAATAATATTATACTTAAGGTAAAAATAACAAAACAAACTAATTTAATAAATAATCAATAGTGATTCATTTTTATGTTTTACCTTAGGTATTTGTCTTCCATTTCTCTTCTGATCTTCTCTATACCACTGAGTAAAATTAATATAAGCAGTAGTTGCCCGTTTAGGTGCAGGAATACCATCTTTATTCACTTTCAGCTTTTTATTTTTCATCTTACCACCACCACTCATATTACCTACATGTGACATATGATGAGTATTGCTCACATTAGATTGCATTCCGCTACTCAGAGAATGATTGCCAGAATTCATTGACAGATTCAGGCCTGTGGACATCATAGGAATTTGAGACATTGCCGGGTGTAACGAACTGTTACCCGCAGACACAGCAGCAGCATGTTGAGCCATTGCTTGGTGATAATCATATTCCGTAGGAAGACTCAAACTTCTATGTCCCAATGGTAAGCCATCTGGAAGAGAATATTTATATTTATTTTTTTGATAATCTCAAAATAAAAAAAAGTTACATTGGAAGTTCAATTTACATTCTAGTAATATACACTCTGCTTACTTACACATTACTGAAAGAAATTGTTTCGTGAATTTTATATATTTAAACACGATTAGGAATTTTCTAGGAGGAACTACATCACAATAGATTAAATCATGCGACAATAAATCTCAAAAGAAACAAATATATCTGGATGAAATCACTTAAACTAAAAAAAAAAAACACCAAGCAAGTAAATATTAAATAACAAGAAATTCCATCTTTTTTATATGACAAGATTACAATTTCCGAAAATAAATAGCAAATGCAGTTGAGAATAGATATTAAATTTTTAAATACAATAAAGCTACAATTTAAATTATTGGTAATAAAATAATTACTTAAGGAACTTAATATACAACTTTTTTTTGTTGCTGTCATACAAAGAACATATAATAGATGGAGGTGGCAAGCTCACTTTTCGATACCAATATTCTCTACAAATTATTTTCATCCACAAAACATATTAAATATTGCAGCAATTGTCTAAAACATCATATATAAATATCCATGTCACATCAGAATTAAACTCTGATCCAGCATTATAGTTTATATTCTAAGCTAATATGGGAGAAATTTTTAACAAGCATGAGTCAAATTTTAAGTTTCATTATATTCTATAACATACACATACATAAAAGTTATGATAAAGAACATTTTAAAAAATACATTACTTTGTAAAAAATCTAACCAATACACTAATTTAAAAAAATCTTTTGTACCATTTGCCACTATTCTCAACAATTGATTGCAATTAATTTAGTCAAAGAGGACAATGAATATACATTTTAGTTGAATAAGAAGAAATGAGGAATATAGTCCTTACAATTTAATGAATTTTATTTTTAACAATTCAAAATATGTTTAAATATTTCAGTGATGTAAAGATGTTAATTTAGATTCATTCTTTAATTTATAAGTTAAGAAGATGTCAAACATATGAAAAATGAAATAAATTTATGAAAGAACATTAAATAAACATACATCAGTCTAGATGCAAAAAAATACAAATGATTAACATAACTGAAGATGAAGTCATACTCTATATTTACATCAGAGTTCAAAAACTGAAATCTCAAAAAGAATACTCGTGAATTGAATGGAAATGTTCATACAAAAGTGTAATGATTTTACCTTTCATAGCTAAGCTAAGAAAATAGTTTTGATTACTAGGACTCTTTCACAGTTATTTTTATTTTTCTATTTATGAATTTTAACCAATAAAATTCTACCATAATTAAAGAGCAAACATGCATAGAAAAAAGTCTTATTAAAAAAAAAAAATCTGAAAGACAAGTAATTTTTTAAAAGACAATAAGGGTTGATTGAATGCTTTCAAAATGAGTTTCTAGTGATCAATATTGTAATAGAATTCCTATGGAATGTCACTGATAAATATAAATAGCTCATCAATGGGACAAAAATTATTCACTAGCTAGAACCATTTATACAATTAATGGTTAAAGTATGCACACACACAAAATCAAAGCATTTTTCTATATATTGAAATACTTGCATGACAAATATTACATATGCCATTAGAAATACAATATTGGTCAGAAAATAAAATGTACATTGTTGAAATTATGAAGTGCTATATGGTACTATGTTGAAATTACAAAGTACTGTTTAACTATGGATGCCATGCCCAATGCTGAATCTAACAATTCAATTATCCTTTTGGTAATGTCAAAAAGGGGGAGGGCAGAGAGTTCAGAAGAGATATTAATTTTAATTTCGACAGAATTGTACTAGGTATATTGAAAAACAATTAATAAAAGCAAATGTGTGATTTGAAAAATTTTCAATTTAAGAGACAGAATAAAAATAATACAGTAAATTCACCAAGTTAAAATATAAGAGTTTTGATGTTTACTTAAGCATTGATAAAAAATATAAATTTCAATAAAAGAATGTAGCTTTTACTTTTCATGTAGTTAGGTTTGAAACTGTTACATGATACTAATAAATAATCTTCTTTTCATGTTTATAATTCTTTACAGAGAGAAATATTTTAACAAGTATGATTTTACTCTATTTATAACTTTTTTTTTTTATTTCCCAAAATGTAACATTCATTATTTAAAAATATTCATAAACTGTATGTAATGATTCATAAACATAAGCATCAACACAAAAACATGATTTGAAAATGATGACATTTAATGAAAAATACAATGTTAATACAAAAAGCATTTTATTAATATTAATATATACTAATTTTTAAAAAAAAATTATTATTTTTAACAGATAATGCTGAGAAAAAAATAAAAAAATGTCAAAACAATAATACAAAGTTACAGCAATGTTATAAAATTTTCTCATATTCCCTTATTATTTAAAAATGCATGCTTCATAATGATAATCAGCTTAAAATAAGTACTTAACAATTCTATTAATTAAAAATAAATTTTATTGCAAAAAAAAAAAAAAAAAAAAAAAATTAAGTGAATGTGGAAACAATTTTGAGCTTTTTCTCTCATTGCTGCATTTTGAAAAGGATAAAAATACATTCAATAGAAAACTTAACCGAAAATTGTTTAGATGCTGAAGATTAATTTACTAATAAAGTCAATCATAAGACTTGGAAGAAAAAAGCTTGAAAGCAAAAGATGTTAAAGCAAAAATACTTCTTTTTGAAAGAGCTTTCTCATTCAGGAGAGAGTACATAACAAACTTCAAATATGAAATAAATTTAACCTTTTACACATGATTGAAATCAAATTTATTTTTCCTTTTGATATAAATACACTTCTACTTACACATAGCAATTGCATCTAATCCTGCTTCTATTTATAGTAAAATAAAGAGACTTCTGCAATGATGCTTAGTAAATCTATTAAACATAAGCTATAATTACAAACTTTAATCTGAATGACAAATAAGTCCCAGTCCTGTTTTGAGGAGAAGGCTACTGATGAATGATTCCACAAACAAAATACACATCAAGTACTGATGATATATATGAATTTTTAAAAAATATATGCTTATCATCTTAAGAACTTGAAGAATCAACATTTTTTATTGACATTTAAAATCATCCTAGTCAAAAATAAATTATATTTGTTTTTCTAAAAATACTACATTCCCACAGGAAAGGCATATTGAATTTTTAAATATAATCAAGACAAAAGCTTGTTTATTACAGAAATGTTTCATGAACACTTAGATGCAAAATTTTAATGCTAAAATACAATTTTACAATCCTCTAGCATGATAGTACTAAAAATACCTATAACAATGAAACTTAAAATTCATACTTTTGGTTACTATAAAACAATTAATTAAGAGGTAATAAATAATTTTAAAATATCAATCTTAGCTGTCAAGTATTTTATAAATAAAAATTTTGTTTCAAGAAAAGGGAATTAAATTTACAATTAAAACAGGTGACATATTTCAATATAACTGACAGGATTAATAAGAAATATTCATTGTTTCATCTTTAACAAAATTAAAATCAATATTTTTTACTACTTTTGTTAAGAAAATAGAATAAAACAATTACACAATCAGTTGGTACATTTTATTAAATATTTACTAGGAATTTAATGAGTTTTCTTTTGAAAAATTCAATACAAATTTAAAATATTTTAATGAAACTTTTAATATATGACAGCTGATTTCACACACACACACAATTCATACTATAAAGATACTGAGTAATTTATAACAATTAAAGTGCAAATTGTTTTGCCAAGTAAAAATAATCTATACTCTAAGTACAAATAGGTAGCGGTTAAATTTCAAAATAAAATAAGGCTGACTAAAAGTTTTGTGGAGAACTTGCTAAGATTTCATGCTAAAGGTTATAATTATTTTTTTTTCATTTAAAAAAAAAAAAAAAAAAAAAAAGAGAAAGATAAGTCATTAAATTATTCTTCAAATTAGAAGATCTTAAAGTGTAATTCTCATTTTTGCAATTGAAATACAATAACTAACCACGAATTTTAAAAGTAAATATGAAGAAAAACGAGTTTTATTTGACCGATATCCTAAAATGTCGCAGAAAGGTTTTGAAGGTTAAATTAAATAATTGAGTTTTAATTATGTAACATACACACCCAATATAATTATAATGATCAGCATAAAAATTGCATCCAATATTTAATAAAAAATACACATATATTCATTAACATGTTATAAAAAAGTGAGAATGCTCATCAGAGAACTTAAGAGAACAAAACAAAAACAATAACATACATGGATACAGCTTATCGGCAGACATTTTTTTCAAAATCGATCAAATTTTACTTGAACTTCTCGCACCAAATAAACTTATTGAATTTTTTAAATCAATAATTCACTGATATAATGTAATCATTGGAAAATTACACAGTTGCAAAGGCCAGTTTGAATCACATTTTAAAGATGCGGAGATCATAACGTAAGAATGTAAACTCCATATTCCAAAGAGATATTAATCTCGAACTCTTTGAGTTTAAACGAGATTTTGTAGAACTTAAAACGAGAAGAAAAATATATAAATGGTGACTGTAACCGCCCGAAAGAATATTTGAAAAAGAAAGGCAAATTTGGTAGCATTTCGCTTTGTAATTACAGCAATGCTACCGAGCATACGTATATATATATATTCCATTCACATTCTCTTCCTCGTTTGTGCCATAATATTCAGCTCAATGTTTCTTCTACTTCTAAATATTGACTTTTCATAGCTAGAAATAATTTTCTCATCTAGTGTGATATTAAGAGATATTAAGAGGTTTGATGTAAAATTGGCACAAAAATCTTAAGTAATAACGACTTTTAAATTCAAGATCTATATTTTAAATTTAGAGTGCTCGATATTTGTAATGTAACAAAAAAAATAATAAAATTGAAGCACAAAAATCGGATTAGTAACATTAACGCTGTCCGTAATCAACGAATGGAGTTATTATTACGCACTGAAACTAACTACTCTTGGACAAACTGAAAGCTTGCCACTCGAGAATAACTCAGGGTGTCTTTTGAGGGATTATGCAGACTAATAAATCAATTGAAATCAACAGAAAAAGGTAAAATATAAAAAGCGGGAAAAGATAAAATGTAATCAACTCCATAAATGATTTCTTAAATAAGCAAGACTATCTGCATTGCTCTCTCTGATACTTCTCCAAGTTATGTCTTCAATTTTATTCCTAACATTGAGACATATTTGGGAATTTCTTATGATTTTTCATCAAGAGCTGGAACGAACATTGAAAAATAGAAATGAAGAGAGAGCGTACCATTTGAAGTTAAGGCCTGAACAGAAACAAAGATTTGGGAGAAATATATATTCGATAATCTGATCGATGTTCATACATTGTTCTAGTATGCTGATTTAATTTCCTCAAGAAATACATGTATATTGAGAAACGAGAGGATAGGGAGACATTGATTACGTAAAAGTGATCGAAATTTACCCATGTTTATTCAATGCTTTTCATTTTCCTCTTACTGAATATTTTCCTCTTCTCAAGAATGAGATAAACTCTCCAAATGAAGGGTTTACACAAACACGTTATTAAATGTAAAGTATTTATAACTTTTTAAAAAGCTTTATCAATATGCAATTTTCTGTAGCATTTCAATTAATTGTACGATTGGCTAAATTCTTTGTTACTGAAAAAAAAAGGATTTTTTTTTTGTTATTATACAATTTTATTTATAGATGCTGCTAAGTAGTAGACCCTTTTTGAGATCGTGTTCCAGACCTATGAAATCAGGTCGGTCCCCCCCCCCCCAATAAATAAGATTAAATCTGTTTTGGAACTGAACGTTTCATAACGTAAGCATTGTTCATAGGACCGTTCCTAGAGAAGTCGTTCATTTGAGTGCATGTATTTTGTGTGCTTCCGTATAACTTTAAAATACATAAAACATTTTAAGTGTACAAAAATTTAGTTATTGATGTTAGGCAAAATAAACAAAGGGCAGTACAATAAAAAAGCAATAAAAACTAAAACACTGGTGTTGTAAAAAATGAATATTATTTTTTTAAGTTACACGAAATTAGCAAGAGGTATTTGCAATACAAAAAATAAACTATAATAAGTAATAATAGTATATAATAATAAACAAGTAATAATATGTAGTTAAAAGTTATTCTATTGTGTTTGCTATTGTTACTTCTCACGCTCATCTCCCCACCTGCGATTTAAGACTTAGTACACGCATGCGCATGGAGTCTTTCTTACATAACAATTTAAGTTTTGTTTTCAGTCTGTATATACGATTAAAAGGTGTAACATCGATTAAAAACATATAAATAGTTTATTTTTAGTGTTGTGTTTATTTGTGCTGTATGTCGTGTTTTTAAAGCGATTAATTGTTGATTAGCACGTTTTGTAGAATCCTTCGACAGGGACAATTTAATAACCATGAGCGTTCCCAGAATACAATTCTGCAGATCAGATAAGTAACCTTTTTGATTATTCATACATAAGAATTTGTAGAGTAGTGTTATTTTGAATTAAAATGCAGCAAGGTTTAGTATAAGTTAAATTTATTTCTGCGAGAACTATATTGAGGACAAAAAAATCATTGGGTGACACGATTGTCCCTAGCACAAATAATTTCCACTTTGCAGGGTACCGATCGAATTCGACTCTCTCAAATTTTGCCACGTGTTTTCCTGGCATTCGCTTCCTACCCGCCAGGAATGGGCCTGATTTTTCATGAAAACCAAATTTGTTTCTAGCTTTAAAGAAAGACGAAAATTTCAGTAGGGTGTATGGAAATTATTTCTTAAATAATTTATTTTGTTTTGAACTATGAATTTTTCATAGTTTTTATTTCTATGCAAAACATAGTGTAATATGCGTATACTATTTAACTTGATTATTGTTGGTTTCCAATCAACTAAAAACACTGCTTGAGATTAAATAAATAGCAATAATAATATTTTTGAAAAAAATTATTGTAAAAACTATAGAAATAATTGATAGTGTATAATTCACAACAAAAAAGTGTTGTCATGAAGAATTTATATTTGTTAAGATACTTTATTTTTTTTTGATTTTGAAAAAGCAAATTATACAATTTCATACAAGAAAAACTTTTACGTCTTTCAACTCATAACAGCTGTTAAAATAATCAATAGTTTATAACTGAAAGAGTCGAACTTTTCGTAAAGTAAAATACCGTCAAATATTTTCTTAAAGTATTGCAAAACAGAACCGCGTTAATTTTATGTGGACCTCTAAGATTCAAAAATTGCAGTCCTTTACAACTCTTAATGTTGGAGTTACAAAAGAAATATTTGATGAAAACATTTAAGTGCCTCTAAACTTCAGCCTAGTTAGATTTATGAATGACACATCTCTGAATATAAAGATTCACATCACATTAAAAAGTCGTCTTAAAGACCAAAAGGGGGCAAATACGCATGCAGCCCGCTAAGAGTTTTGTGTGTGTATGTGTGTGTGTAAGGTCTGGCGAAACGGTCAGAAAATCCGCCTTGAACCAAGATTTCCTTCACGTGAATAAAATCATTCAAAACAAAACTATGTTTATTTGCAAGACAAGCAAGGGAAGGCAATTTGTATCATTTCCTTTTTGTTAAATAACAGAAAGTGCCTGAAAGTGTTTTTGCTAAGATTAGGTATCATCTGTAGAGTTCGGAGAGTGAAGTCACAAGACGATTTCAGGACTTAACGAAAATAGAGTCTGAATTCAAATCACCCTCTTATCATGTCACTGCTGATATTGACACAGCACCTGAAGAACTTTTGCTTTAACTTATTGACATGCAGTCAGTTCATACTTTGAGAATAAATATTTAATGCAGTGACGTAAGTTGACCTTTACAAATCTTTTTCTGCTCAAAAATTTCCATGTTTGAAGAAGTTTTCTGGAAAGATGTTCTCTATATTTGGATCTACATATATTTGTGAGTAAAATTTATCTTGCTTAAAAATCTGCAAGAGTAGATGTAGCTGCTCTTTAACAGACTTGTAGACTATGATGAAAATCTCCACAAATGATCTTCTTCCTGATTTCAAAGAGAAATTTGTAGAAAAGCGTGATAGGGTACATTTATCTTATTAAACAATCTAAAGGTAAATGTGCTTGCTTTTCTTTGTTTAGTTTTATTAACATCGCATTAGGAAGAACACGAGCTATTGGTGACGAACTTCGTAATTTTAACTCTCGGTCATGTGGCGAGGACGACACTTGAGTTGGTACCCCCTCTCCTAATTTCCACACTACGCCAACGGATAGACTTTAGGTCCCAACATATTTAACGTGCATCATCCTCGGCTACACGGCGGATCTTTAGTGGCATCAAGGCTTGAACCTATGACTCGACGAAAAGCTTCACGAGTCCACTGCCTTATCCACTAGGCTACCGCGGTCATTGTGCTTTCTATAGATGATATGAAATCAGCATGATAAATAAAGTGAATAAAACTGCGAATGCTACAAAAGAAATGAAAAGATTCAAAATGGAAAAATATACGGAAGCTATAAACTGAGTAGAACGATGAACAAAGCAAAACGCATAATACAGGAAATTTTTCAATGTTTTTATGAAAACCAACTTAATTTAATTTATATTTATTTATCTTAATGGTATGATTTATACCTTTTCTGAAATGCAAAGTTAACTAATTGAATGTAATAATTCAATCATCTATAGGGATGCATCCTCCTCTCAGTCTTTAAACACTTACCCAGAGGGACATTTCGGAGACAGCAAAGACTTTTTTATTCTTTTCTCAGAAATTGGCTTTCATAGAATCATTCCCCCCCCCTTATTGGTGAAAATATTTAAGTATGAGGAGAAAGTGAATCATCTATAATAGTTTAATAAAAAATTATTCGGAAATATTTCAATTTCCAGAAAAATTCTTTAGGGTGCATATGTCCCTTTGCACACCCACCTCTCCCTTCCTGAGCACTCCACTGCATCTTTGGTACCATTTTCGATACAATCTGAATTATCATTAGAAAAAACTTTTCTATTGTTGTCTTACAATTCCATATTAATATTAACAGAATCATCAGATGAATTTTCACGAGGTTTCTGCTCATTTGATGAATAAGTTTTAATTTCAAGCTTTAAATCATTAACAATGTTTCTAAATACAATATATTCTGTAGATTATCTTCTTAACCTTTTACAGACAAATTAACATTCATTTACCTTTCTTTAATAATTTTGAGTTTATGAGTTTTGAATTACCTAAGACAGTATCAGCAATATAATATCGATTTTCATTTTTTAAGTAATACTAATTTTGGAGACATTTGGATTATGTAGAAAAGATACATGACACATTTTCTTTACTTTCTAAATCACGATTAGCTTTATTATTTTTTGAGTTCTACAACACGTACCTCTCAAAATCCCGCGGACAACAGCTTTCTCGAAGTCATTTTCGTCTTCGAACTGAAGTCCCACCCCCTAATCTACTCTCCGCCCATTGCTATATATGCTTCTTAGCTTACGGCTACAGCATCCAATAGCAATGCGCGCTTTCGTAGCTTTACTTTCCAAGTTTGTTTCGGCAGTTCCTCACTCTGCCGAACGCCCAGGCGCTTGTTGCCTTGATCCTTATTTTGATTGCTAATTACAATTATGATAAAATTTATTTAATTAAGATTTTTTTCTCATAAATTATGATGAGAGGGTAAGTTTTTAATTTTAAAAATAGGAACCTCGTAATCTTAGCCGTTACCGTCTACAACACGTTAGGTGATTCATCTTCATTACTTAATTGTAGCTTAAGAATTTTCTAATTCTTTTATTAGTATCCCATGTGATAGCATAAGCATCATCTAAACTTTTATTTAAAGTATTTAGAGAAATTAATTTGCCCGTGTCAAAATCAAAAGCTGCTTCATCAGCTTGTTCTGGTCGAATACCATATAACAAATCACCAACCTATGACACTTTCCATCAGAACAGGGTTTTAGTATCACTCTTAACATCCATAAAACCATAGACTGGAGTTTTAATACACTCTGTTCTGAAACTAGCATTTTAATCAACACTTTGAAATAGCACAGTTTTAAATAAGACTAAGGAAGCAGAAACTAAAACATTTTTAGGCACAGTTCTTTTATCTATAGTCTCGTAGTCCGTTTTCTCTACTAACTAAAGATTAGAATCAGTATTTATAGTAAGACTAGGAGAACCATATATATCAATATTAGTTTCATCCGGTATAGGATCTGCGATGAAACTTACCTGCTCAGCACTTTTGGAATTAGTTGATTCAGTATTTATCATACAGTCACCAATCGGAAGGAGAGCATCTTCTGAATTCGTGCCTTCATTGTTAATGACTGTGTTCCGAGGTTCTTCAACCTATTGTTCAGAAGTCTCTTCCTTTTCCATCAAATTTTGTCTTCTTGTTTGGACCGCATTTACTTGGTGCAATTAAATATTTCCTTAAAAGATAAGGGCCTCGATACAGACAATCTGGAATAACAACTGCTTTTGTGAATGTTTTCCCCCCCCCCCCAATATTCAATAAGAGTAATGGCTTGCTTACCACTAGCCGCTAGTGATAAGCAAGTTGAACTGGTGTCAAATGGCTGTTGTACCCATAAGTGTTCACAAATCATATCTTCGGGTGTCACAAACTTGTGGCAAACTATATATATATATATTTGCTCCAGTGTCGCGAAGGATTTCGGTACTGATACCATTTATAGTTCTATGAGATGTATATGAAGCAAAAAAAAATTTTTTTCGCATCACATTCAGAAATATAATTTACAGGCTCTTTAGTTTTGTTCAGCTTTGGAGAGTTTGGGTGTAAATGATTAAGAGAGTTATAGTGAACGGTTCTCAATTGCCTTCTTTCGTAGAGTTCAATCTGATTAAACTCAAAATTTTTTTTATCGGGCTTCTTTTTGCTTCATATTTGGAATTTTCAACGGTGCGAGAATTTTTCTCACACCTTCCAAACTTGCTTGGTTCTTTTACTTCAAATTTCCCTTTCAAAAATGCTTTAACTGGTTAAAGGTGAAATGTTATTCTCACATCTTCAAATTCTATTAATTTTTCAGACAATACATTAGGTGAGTTGATGATGGCACATTTTCCCAACTAGCACTCTTTAAACTCAAACGGTACACGTTTTTTGATCTGATCGACAATGATAAGATCCCTCAACTGATCGAATGTTTCAATTTTAGTGTCCTGACGTCCATCTATCAAAATAAATATGCAGTTCATGATGAAAATTTTGCCAAGTACGTTCAGCAATTTTTTGGTGCGCATTAAACAGTTGTCGGAATCTTTCAGGAGTTAATTTAAATCTTTTGAACAATAATTTTTCACATGATCATAATCATTTGCTTTATCCTTAGGTTCACGTGCAGTTATCTGTGTGATATCTTGCGAGCGTAGACCCAACAGATGTGTGAAAAAAGTTGCTTTTGCAAAGGTATCCTACTAGTTTAACGCTCAAATAGTACTAAATATAGGCTGATATCTTCCTTTATATCATACTTATGAAAAAGCTTGCTAATTTTTTACAGGGCGTCCTTGCACTTTCCATTTGGGCTCTTGAACTGATTTAATTTGAAATTCTAACTTTAATTTTTCGAATTTCAAATTTTATTTTCCTTTGATTCTTCCTTCCGTTTTCGCTCCTGAATTTCCATTTTCGCTCTTGAATTTCTCATTCTTCTTCTTGTTTTCTCTCCATAACAAACTCCTCAAACATTGTTTTAACGAATTCTTTTTTGTATCCATCTTTCATAATACTAATTTCTTTTAATGCTATCATTTTCATATCCTGAATAATTCTTAAATCTAATTCTTCCGCTAATCTAATTGTCCTCCTTTCGTTTAAGTCATTTTTTTAAGGAAAGCAAAAGATAACACCAGAAAGCTAATTTGATTCAAATAAAATAAAAAATTTGGCCTATCTGCAACTTTAAAATCTCAAGCTCAAAATTTGCCAAAATGAAACTTATTTTCCTTCTCCAAAAAAGTATACGAAATATTCACATAAATTCAAAACATAAATACAAGCAAGCAATCATAAATTCTTATATTTCAGCAACAGATCTGGATAAATTTCTTTTTAAATTTAAATTTAGAATGAAATTCGTTACAAAACTTATTACTTTAATTCTAATTTCATTGAGACTTGTAATTAAATTAAGAAAGCATACATATTGAATAAAAATATCAAAATGAAATTTGCATTTGAAAATCAAAATGAAAACGCAATTCTAAAATTAAACACAGTACAGGAAACACTACTTTAAAGCTTTATCTAATAGTGTAGGGTACACTTTCTTCAAAATGGAAAAATTCAATAGTGTGAAATGCACTCCCTCTCCCCGTTGCGCAAAACAATAAAATCCAAATGCAAGGCGTACTTAAACAATAACCGAGATAGTTATAACATCAGTATTCTCTATCGTAAAAGGTGCGACTAACTTCCACTACACATCAAAATTTGCTTTTTTCCTCTTATCCAGGATCATATCCCAGCGCTTGCTACCAGTAAAATTAAGCTGTGGCGTAGTGGCAAATATTTCGAGGCACCCAATTCATTTTTTTAAAAAAATTTATTTACAAATTTTTCATATCATGACATAAAAACATTCATGCACATGACAAAAAAATCCTCTTATGAATCAACGCTGTGGCCAACCATCATCGAACAGACTGACTGGGGGCGAAAAACAAAATATTAGCATCAGCTGTTAGCAGAAAGTCGTGACGTCATTGGCATACAGATTATTATACGTTCCAAAAATAAAGAGAAATGAAAAATAAGAAGTGTAAGACTATGACGTCACAACAATAAACTCAATTTTCTTTAAATATTTTAAGTGTCCTTTTTGAATTTTTTTTTTTCATTTTTGTTATTTTGGTAGCTGGCTTGGTTTTGTTATTTAACGTAAATGTTCGTTGCGCAGAAAAATCATATCGATGTTAGAATTTGTATTATCGCTAAATTTATATGTCCGATTCTTAAGGACTTCTAATGATACATTATTTATGGCTCACATTAAATTTTAAAATATTTTTAATCCTAATCTTGAAATTTTTCTGCTTTAAATTCTTCAATTTTAGAGTTTAACTTTATTCTGAATACCTTAACTTGGTAACCTGTATGGTAGAGTAAAGTCTCTCTGATAGGAGTGGTTTCGGGATTCATATATTTTCGAAGACAGTCATATATCGAGACAGCTGAACGCTAAATCTGTTGGGGCTTTAAGTTCTCATATTGACATGGAGTGGATAGTGGAATGTGTCTGCTCAAGTGGCTTAAAATTACGAGGTATATCGCTATTAGTGCCAAGTCGAACCAATTCAACCAACATATGTAAACTATGTTTTTCTTTGATAATAAAGTTTAATCCTTTAATTATTATTTAATTTTGTATTTTTAACCAGTATGTTATTCATTATGTGGAAATTAAAATTATTTTCCCACATGGCTATGCTGAAGTAATTTATCTTCCTTTACTGATAACTGATTTCTGTTTCATTACCGGAGTTTTTCTCGTTACAGACAAAATGTGATTTCATCCAGCCATATTTGAGACAAAGAATTGCAAAAATGCAAGTAAGCAAAAATTAAGAATGTTTTTCTGGGAAATAATTTTCGCTACAGTAGACCTACATGATGAGAACCAGAAATTGCTCCAAAATATCCAGACATTTAAAATTCCCCCTGGGACTTTAAGCCAAGTTATTTAATAGAATATTCAGCAAACTGAATTAATGAGATGGTCATTCTATTTAGTTTTTTTGTGTGAGAGACTAATAAATTATGTTAATACGGTGATCTCTAAAAATGATTACAGAAAAAATAAAACCGTCTTGATTTAAAAGTGAGAAAATGATACAACCGGCCACTTTCTGGGAGTTGTGAAACAAAATATTAACTAGATGTTATGTTCTTTAAAACTAATCTTAATACGGCCTTTGGAACTCAATTCAAAATCTTAGAAAATTAAACATGGATAGCAGAGAATAATTTATTTCTATAAAATATAAATATCAACAAAATTATTTATTTTTAATTTATGTATGATGAATGGTTAAGCCATTAACTTACATGCTTTTATTCCAGAAAATTTCTTTTAAAAATATCAGAGACAAATAAAATTTAAAATATTTTATTCAACTTTAGGATAATGTTATATTACACTGCAACATGATGAAAAATACAATATATACAAAAATAAAACAAAAGAATAAGTGTTTATGGAGCACATTTGTACAATAATAAACTATCAAATGCAATGAAGCAATTTTATATGAAAGTAATACAAAGAAAATAACCTTCCAACAAATTGTTTCAGGATTTTAAATAATCGTTTAAAATTTTTAAATACTAAGATTTTTATTCCAATGCTAACCTCTTAGAAAATAAAGCTCACTAGGTAAGAGATCAAAGACAATTAAGCACTAATAAAATACACAAAAAATCCAAGTAATGTCAGTATGTAAAAATATATTTGACTTAGATATTTTAAGTGATGCTTATAAAGAAAAGACGTGATTTTTTTAAAGAAAAATAATTTTATATGGAAGCAACAAGGTATCATTTTTTTTATTTGTTATAGGTCTGCATAAAAATAAAATTTCTAAGTATTGATCTCTTCCCCCCCCAAAAAAAAAGCCAGTTAAAAATGTACATAAATCATTTTTCATATTAAACATATAGAAGGAGATATTATTAGAAAAATTACCACAAGACTCATTAGTAAATTGCGGGAACAAAAATAAATTTGCATCATAATTTGATGCTAAAAATATTTTTAAAAGCGATTTTCTTAAAAATCAAATAAATTATAAACTGAGTGTCATACACAGAGTGAATTCTTGCAAGTTCATACAAATTTGATTGATATTTTTACTTTTCTGAGAAAAAACTAATTTAAGAGAAAATCTAAAGGAATTTCTACCTGTTCTAATCAATCATAAATGTATTCTAAAAATGTATCAAATGACAAAAATGCAATATAATGCATTAAAATATCATGTCCATCAGCTGCAAACAAAGCTGCTCACTTAAGAAATAAGTATTGTTCATTGCCAAGAATATAGATGAGTATCTTCAATTAAAATGTTATGTATTTTCAAAAAATATAAGGAGAATATGTTTCAGTTTCAATAAATGTTATTTGTCAAGATTTCACTTGCTTTATGAAATGATTTCGAAATAAAACTCACATTTTGGACATTATTCACATTACATTGAAGCATTAACACATATCTTATTTCATTTCAATATAAACAAAAATAAAGTTATACGTGATTATTTTTAATGCGCAATGACTATCTTAACTCATTCTTGAAAAAAGATATAAAATCTTTAATCATCTAAATATTCTCAAAAACACACACACAATAATCTACATCAAACGATTATAAGAAATGTATAAATTGTTCTTCAGTAGGTTAAGAATCATTGGTGCAATTAATGTACACAAGAACAATATAATATTGTGCTGTACATGTAAAATTCATTCATGAACGAGATCGATATCAAAATGTCATACGGGAGTCATATGACATAATACTAATGAAGAATTGACAAAGAATAATTGCAAATGAACATAAATTACTAAATTCTGTGTATGACTATCTTATATACAAAAAAAAATCTTTTATATGAAAATTATGAAATCTACTTACAAACCTTTGGTTTAAATATCGCATAACAAGAACACGAATATATATATAAAGAATTTAAAATACTTCAAGTATCAAATTATAATAGCTCAAAAATAACATTCTTAAAGCAGTGCAAAGACATAAATTTCTATTTACACAAAAATAGTTACCTATTTAATCATTTTAACAAATAAAAAAATTAGGCAAATGCATTGGATTGCACTTTGAAAAAAGTTGTTCGGTAAAAAAAAATATTTTCAATCATGTGAAAGCTTTATTACTTTTTAAAGCATTCTATTTTTTGTTTATGAAGTTCTTATATATCATTCTTTTGAGAAACTGGAAATTCTTTTACAGAAGAAAATAGAGAATTATTAACAAATTTTAATTATATTTATTCAAGTAATGTGCAGTTTCTTTAAATTGCGTTACATATTTGCACCAATAAGAAAGGGGGAATTTCCCTTTTCATAAGCTAAATAATATTCACAACGCTAATATCTTCCTTCTTTTAAAAAGTTGAGCTCTATATGAGTGTTCACTTTGGTTTTTTTTATCACACTGAATTGAAGCAACATACTTCGATTTAAAAAAAATATTTTACACAAACACTGATTTCTAAATGCCTCATAAAAATTCACGATGTTGAAGAAATTCTCCCAAAATATCTTAATTATCTTTCCTCTCTTGTTAAAAATTAGTAGTCCTCATTTTATGGTTATTTCGACTTTTATGTTATCTTGCATCCAATGTAATTGAGATTGACTAATTATAGAGTAAATTTTAGTCAATCAATGAGCGCTAAAAATTTTCAATTTAAGATTCATACTTAAAAAAATTATGTATTTTAAAAACGCTTTTATTCTATTTGAAATTAGAACACATAAAAATAAACATGGAAGTTAAATATAAGTGTTTATTTTGGTTCATGAAAAATAATTTTGATGTATAAATGCACTACTATACCTCATTTTCAAAAATTGTGATTCAGAAGTGAGAAATTATTCGGCTATAAATTCATCGAACTTGTTTGGGTTTTAATCAAAAGTCTTAGTAATTGCATTATAATACAGAAAATTTAAAAGGTAACTATTATTTTACTTCAATTAAAGTTAAGATGTACTAGTATGCCAGAGAACACTATACATTTATTTACTTCTGTATGATGATTTCAAATGTATTAATTAGTTAACTAAATGATAAGAAATTAAATAAAATAATCAAGTCAATTGCTAACTAGTAAACTTCTTAGCTAAAGTCACAACTCATTAAAAAATCCCATACTTTGAACATTATTTCGTATCAGTTTAATCAAAGTGAGTATATTTCAAGCTGGTGTAATTTGCAAAAATATTATTCTGAATATCATTTCAAGCATAAATGTCAATATTAAAGCATTGATTGAAACATTTCATAATTTTATGAAAAATTTCAAAAATATTTATTTTAAAGGACGGAATGAATAAGTAATTTTCTGTTTATGATATTCATTCAGAAATCATTCATTCAAGATGCTTTGCTTATTTTGACTTAGTGATTTTTCTATGAGTCACAAATAACTGAACATCAAAGTCTATATTAAACAGTGTGTTGCAGCATTCTTCGAAGATTGAAGTATGAACAATGGACTATGAAAACTGAAAAAAAATTGTGATAAGTTGTTGTACAGAGATCAATGACAATAACACACAGCAATTAAATATGCCTTATACATACATATATGTCTTATCTTGCAAAAACAGTTCTTTTATAAAATCACCAGGGATAGTTTTCTTGTATTTTCATTCTAAGCAGTTGCACAAACATAACATAAGCTTTTAGAAGCAGCAAATTTTTTTAGCTGCCTGTGGGCCATATTTTCAAATACTTATAGTAGACTAGTTACTTCAAATGTAGAAGCAATTCTCATATGTATTGAAAGCATCATCACTTTCTGATAAAGAATGGAGACCCAGATTGCTTCTTCCATACAGCCACTGTAAGTTGGCGTTGCCAGATGTTTCATGACTTCGCAACCAAGGAAGCTGGAAAAAAAAATTCAATTAAAGAAAGTCAGAAAACTTTTTTCATATAAAATTACGATCTTACAGGAATTTGGAAATTCATAATCATTCTAAGTCTAAATAACCGTTAATAATAATAATTACACAATGTCTTAAGTTTAACAAATCTTAAGCGTTCACATTGAAAGTCATTTATAAGCAACTGTAGAAAACAATGTAATTATTTTCATTAATGTTATTCTTTTTTGGTAATTTCAAGTTAGTTCGATATATGGTATAATTAATAAGTTACATAGTTTTCGCTTGCAACTATATAGGAAGTAATAAGATATTATTGCTCCTTACAAATTAAATTGTTTCACTCAACTGGAAAACATATCACATTTGATTCATACAAATAAAGGCAGAAAATTTTAGTATTATTCCTTATAAGAATATATTAAAATACTATTTACGAGACTCAATAGGATATATCGTATATCTCGGAAAATAAGCCCTATCCCCAAAACAAGCCAAGCTAAGATTGTCATCCATTGTGAATTTTGTACAAAAAAAATCCACGCAGAGTCGAACCCACTCAAAATGTGAAGTGTGCAATGTATTGAATGAAAAAAAAAAGTTTTCGTGATTTTCATCGAAAATAAGTATATGTATCTTGTTATACATGGTATTAAAAAAGTGCAGTTAAATGTTGTATAGGTTCTTTATATTCAAAGTTGTGAAATATTTTCAACTTTAGCGACATGATGGTACTAAAAAAATACCAGTTTAATCTATTAACTCTGATTAACTATAGATATTTTTAAAAAATTATATTATTATTGTATGTATCTTATAATCTGTTTTTGTAATGTAATAAAAAAAAACGTTTTAAGAAGATATTCCTTTTAATTCATAATTTGGAACATAAAGGGTTAAAAGCCGATCTTATTTTGG
This sequence comes from Nephila pilipes, assembly GCA_019974015.1. NCBI lineage: Eukaryota > Metazoa > Arthropoda > Arachnida > Araneae > Nephilidae > Nephila > Nephila pilipes. The sequence goes on along the minus strand of BMAW01051349.1, from coordinate 211,923 downwards.
GGGAAGAGGGCATTTAATAATTCCAAAAGTATTTTTAAAGGTATATCCATATATTAGTTGATGTACACTCTGCACGTGTGTGTTTGTGTTAGATTATGGATAACTAAATATAATTCAATTTTAGTTCTCTTTTACTCTCTCTCTCTTACCCGTCTCTGGATGCCTTCGACATTTCTCCTTAGTTGGAAAGCAAAATGTTCATTGGTAGGCCACTCGTGTTGAATTTGAAGAGGTAGTTCTGTTGAATGCAGTCTCCTCTCATCTATGAGTTAAGAAAAAAAAAAAAAAAAAGATTAGATCAATTTTAATAACTAAATTCATCGAAATTTTGTGTGTATGCATAGAATAAAACATAATCTTAAGAACTAATTACTAATATATGAAAAAACATCTGTGGTCTTTTATTTTTCATTCACAAGATATAAATTATGGTTATGATACTTTGTACATTCTTTATCAAAGCAAATATACATTGTCACTTTATTGAGTATGCATACATATTATAGAAAATAAACTTGATTCCTTGTATATTCAAATGTACTAAAACTACGATAATCAATAGTTATAAAAGTAATTTATTATTAAACCATGCAAATATAATTCACATTCCCTAAAGATTATTCCAATACATTTATGCATTTAAAATTGATGTACAAAAACAATGCTTACAATCTTTGGTACAGCTGATTTCATAAATCGAAAACTTTTCGTGGTGCTCGGTTGAATTGTAACAATGGAGCACTAGTTGAATTAGATCTGTTGTGCAAGTTCTATCAGACACCAAAAGACTTTTATACAAAGACTAGAAAAAGATAAAATTGACATAAGTATTTTAAGTAAGTTGACATAGGTACAAGAAGAGTTGTATTAAAAAATGATGCAATAATGCTGATGCATGAATTTTAAAAAATATTGATTACTTCAAAAGCAGTTTATACGAATATGTTTGAGAGTTTTAACAATTTTTGCTATTACAGTTGGTAATCAAATGCTACATAAGTATATCGGAAAATTTTCTTAGGATGAGTAATAAGCAAATAGATTAATTAAAAAGATGGACATTTAAGTTGTTTCGGAAATAATTTGAGAACAAGTACATATAATTGTCTACTTTTAGTGACTGCTTATCATATATTACTGATTATTAAATTATATTAATATTGTAAAATTACTTACGCAGACTTAATCAAGTTAGAAAATAATAAAAATAACATTCGAGCACAATAATAATAAAAATAACAAATTTTGAAAGGTTTGATTTTAGGGGAGCTGACAGGAATGGCATTAAGGAAACTCAATGGTTCAATACTTAATAAATGGGGATAACATCTTGAAGATATGTTGCACATTAATACAAGTATATGATAATGTCACTTTTAATCTACAGTATTCCAGTACCTACATTTTAGACATATTTTAAATTCTATATAATAATAATAGCAAATTAGTTATTTAGACTTCTTATGAGTTTGAAGAAAAAAAATGAGTACATTTAAAATAAATAGATAAAGACTGAAAATATTTATTTATTTTAAATTGTGAAATATTTCAGATAAAAAATTACTATTTATAACTGTGAAAGTTATGCCCGATAATAACTAACATTATATTAATAGAAACGAAACAGAAAAACAAAATTCACTGTTATATTGTCATTTCATGGCATCAATGGAATTTCTCCAAAACAGTTCCATAGTGACTTCATAACTGAGAAGTTATTTACATAATTATGCAAATGTCAAAAAAAAAACCCTTACCCCCGCCATCAAACAACTTCCTCCAAATACTTTCACAAGTCCACCTCGTCTCATTTTCATAGAGAACCTAAAGAATTGGTAAAAAAAAATATTGAATAATCATCCATTAAGAAATTAAATTTTTAAAATATTCATTTACTTTCTGAAGCACTCACTTGGATTCGCCTCTTGGATGGCAAGCTTGTAACTCTGCTGGATGGGCATCATCCTCCAAAACCACAACAGAACGAATTGGAATACCTATATTTAAAAAAAGTCAATACTCTATAAAAATGGTCACAAAGAAGAAGAAAAAAGTCTAATTGAAATCTGCGTTTTTCAAAATTTAATATTCTACGAAAGTTTAAAAAAAAAAAAAAAAAAAATAGCAAAAAAGGAAAACGTCGTACAGAAATGTTTACATATAAATAATAATTATTTGATTGCTGCAGAGGGCGATCCACGTTAGCCTTTCCTTTGAATTTAATGAACAGTCAGTGCATTAATCCGTCGATCGAAAAATATTTAGAAATTAATAGTATAGGTAGGTAAGTATAGGTTTCATAGTATTTTATTTTAGAGTAAAAACAGTTTTCTAAAACTTCATTGCCTACTTAATCAGTAAGCTAAGCTGTAAGAAATATTTTTAGAAATCAAAAGATTCCTATTTTAATTCTTTTTTAAATTTGAATTTAATCAAAATTTGATTCCTATTAGAAAATCAAAAAATTTAATCCAAAGTCTTTTACCAGTGCTTTCGTTTTGAGATGCTTGTATAAAGCTATATAACGAAATGACTTTGCAGATTGAAAACTGATAGATATTTTAAAATTGAAAGACTGTTTAAAATTCAGGTACTAAATTAATGATTAATGGTAGATTAGATATTAAATGATACAATTTTTTCTTCCCTTTTGATGCATGAAGCTTTTATCCGATTAAATGGCGTTGAAAATTCCAAGCAAAATCTTTAGAGAATTAAGAAACAGAAGATCTGAAAAATTTAACTCAAACTAAAAACAGTATCCAATATTTACAATTTAAAAATAAATTTATAAATTACGTTATAAAATATTAATTGGTACAATTTTTAGATTGTATTCTAGTTTGAATGTATACTGATTATTTAAAAAAAAAAATTAAATTTCAACAAAATTACTTCATAAATATGAAGAAAAAAATGTTCCTGGCTATTTTTTCAAACGATAAAATATATACATCTGAATAAAGGATCTCCAATTTTGGAATTATAATAGAACATTAACAAATAGGTAAAAAGAAATGTTCATGATATTTTATAAACATTTATAAAATATTTTGTTACTTTTTAAAAACTTAATTCCACCCAGGCGAAAATCATATAAAAAAATTTCCTTCTCGGAATTCCTAAGACAAACAATTCAGAAAACGTTCAGAAATTTATTAAACATCAATCCGAATGCCAATTACATCTCGCCAGATGGTCTCAAACACAGGACATGATTTTCAACTTGACACTTGGGCCGGAAAACACCTCCCCTGACAAAGAACGAAGATGGTAGAGAGCACAATTAAAAACGAACGTAGTTTAGGTTCCCGTGTGATTAGCAAGTGTGTCAGCCGGGAGGTCAGGTAAAAAGAGGTGGAAGGACAAGGTCGCAAGCAAGCGATGCGAAGAAAATGTCCATTAGGCACCGGCTTTACAGTCTCAGGGACCATTCGCATATTATCTTGAAATCTTAATACAAACATATGCTTGAAGGTCTTTGTTCGTGCATTCCGCAGATCGTAAAGATGAATGATGTTCTAATGTGGTTCTAAAAATGTGAGAAGGAAGCGGCCATAATATACATATTTGTCATATCAATGAAAACGTTTAGAACTGATATTATTTTATCTGTCAGAGTGGTTTAATTTTGATTTTAACAAAAAAATACTTGTTCTTTATCATGAGACCTCGACTCAAACATGTGTTTGAAGGTCTTTGTCTTTGCATTCCGGAGATTGTAGAGGTGATTGATATTTAAAGGTGGTTTTGAAGACGTGGGAAAGAAGCGGCCAAAAAATGTTCATCCCATTTCTGAAAGTATTTTGTACCGTTGGTGTTTTATTTATTTCATTAAAATTCTACATCGTTATTATATTTTAATTTAATAAAAATAATCTTAATTAACTTCCTGCGCAGTTTTCCTCGTAGACAAATATTTTGTCTATGGAACTTTCACTGAATCAATCGGTCAGGAAAATAAATATTTCATTTATGTTTAAAAAGTGCCCATTTTGGGGAAGGGGAAAAAAGTTAAATAATCTAAGGACTCATACCTTTAAAAAATTAGAATTCACAGACAACAACAACAAAAAAAAGTTGATTTAAGAATACCAAGTTCATTTTTTTGTTTCCAATTTTTTTAAAGTTTTATACATTGACGCGTGTTAAAAAAAATAGATATTACAGCAATTATTTATAACTGAGAATATTTTGATAAATATATTTGGAAATTCTTGAGAGCTAGAAATTTTTCAAATGTTTTTGATAGACATATTACTACAGCAAAGAACAATTAAACATGAATGAATTAAAATATTAAATAATGATAAATCTTTAATAATACAGAGCATTTCAGGATATGAAAGATTGATAACTACCATAAATTAATTTTTTACCTGTTTTACGCATCCACACTTCCATAGTGAGATAAAATAAATTAGGGTCTCTGTGTTTCATCTTGAACTTTGATAGTAGCATACGAACCACATCTTTGCTAGTTGTTTGTTGACTTATACAAAGAGTTTTGTACTCCATATCTGCGCACAGCACCTTCGTATATACTTTAATTGTACACTGAAAAATAAATTATTTTAAATTTAATAAAATACAACAAGAAAAAAGGGAATAAATAAAAGTTTAATAGAATATATATAGATAGAGAGGTTAAAATATCTTTGAGTTGGAGTCTATCACACTATTTATGTGATTCTCATAATTAAATATATCCTCAGTTTTGCACAGATAAAAAAATAGACCCTGAAACAAATTGCTAATCAAACAGTCAAAATATATACTCTTCCTTATTAAGATATTCCTTACGCTTAATGAAATGGGAATTGATTGCTACACACAGTGGCGTACCCAGGGTGTGTGTGCAAAGAGACATACGCTCCCCCAAGATTTTTTTCTCGAAATTGAAATATTTAAGGATAGTTCTTTTATTTTGCTGTAATATATATATTGTACATTTTAGACAAAAGGGCCTTTTTCCCCCTCCTTATGATTAAATTTTTTTTTCATCGCGAAGAGGAAAAAGGATTTAATCTAAGCCGATTCCTAAGAAAAGAATAGAAAAAACCTTGTTGTCCCTGAAGGAGTGCCGCTGGTTCAGTGTTTGTAGATGAAAAGGGGTACGCATCCCTAAAAAAATCCCCCCCCAAAAAACATGCAAATGTTATTATCATGGTATCTTAATTGTTTTTTAAATAATATTTTCTTTTTAAATTTTTATAACTTGATAAAATTATATCAATACCTGAACAGTTTTAAATAGGAGAAATAAGATGGAGCGTATTATTTACTTTTTATTAAATGGTAATTCTAAGCTAAGAACTTTAATCTGTAATCGCTCTCTTATATATATATATATATATCTGCGTGTGTGTGCGTGAGAGAGAGAGAGAGAAACAAATGAAATATATTTATTTATAAATATAATAATTTATATTGCTAAGAGATAAAGTTAGTAAATCTGGTCATTTAAATTCCTTTTACATTCTATCTTGGAAAATGATTAGAAAGAGTTGAAAAGACTTATTAGTTTGTTAAGTTAGGGGAAAAGATATATATTATAGCTTAAAAAAAATCCACGTATTATTACATAGTACATTTAAGAGCTAATTTTTTAAGATTTTGAAGGAATTTAATTTGTTAAAAAGTGAAAACATATAAAAATTTAATTGAATTTTGTTTTTAGATCACGCATGAAGCAAAAGCATTGGAAAATCACTTCTCAATTACTGTGAGTTTCTGTGGATGAAGAATAATAATAAAAAAATTGTTTGTTTTTAGTAGCATTCTTTAAACAATGAAAAGCAACGCAGAACTAAACAACAACATCAAATAACAATAACAATTAGATAACACATGATAAATGTGAAAACATATCTCTTCTCTTGCCCCATCCTCTCAAAAACAAATAACAAATTTTGCAATAAAATATTGCATTCCTTACTAAATATACTTTTAATTTTTGAAGTAAAAAATATCCATATTTTCATTGCAGAAACTATTTAAAAAGCAGAAAAAATTATCTGATATTCTTGATAAATTGAGAAGTTTTTAAATTGTTTTAAATAATAGATTAAAAAAATTAGAAAATAATTTCAATTTTAACATTAGTTCATTAATGCTTTTTTGTTGTTGAAGGATCTACATTTTATATCATTTTGAAATAAAAAAAAAAATTAGAGTTAAGTTTTGGTATTTTTCAATCATACGGATCAAACGAATGTAAATTGCTATGAAACAATTTTCTGTAAGGTATTTTACCGAGAATAGCTAGAAATGTAGGCTTCGTTTTTCGTACTAATTAGTTATTCGTTAGATCTCAACTACATGCATATTCAATGCACTTTTAACACTTAATAAAACAAGTCATAAAAATGCAAAAGAATAAGCGGTTTGATTTAATTTAATTAACTATAGATCATTTATAAATATATAAAATTAATGAGAAAGTATCATTTTGGAGTTTATACGTAATTTTAAAAAAAGATATAGCGAAGCAATAAGTTGTAAAATATTTAGTCGAAATAATGTGCATTTAGACCAAAAAACATTGAATGAAAATTTAGAAAAAAGGAAACTAATGTGTTTTCATATAATATAAGATATTTACAAATTTTACCTCATAAATGCGCTTCATTACTTAAGCAAAATATTCCAGATTTTTTAGACTATTTTTATACGCCGAATTCATAGAAGAACTTTATTTAATAAGCATTTAGAGCTCTCACAAGAAAATTTGCCCTATTTTTTTAACTTTGATAAATCCTAAAGAATAATCACTACACGAATATTGTGTGTTGACTCTTTTCTATTGTAAATCTGATAAATGACGGCCTTGATACGGAAAATGACTGTCACTATCTCTCTGTATCAGACGAGTGCGAAATTACACAGAGAAGAATATCATCAGAACAGGAAGAGTGCGAAACAGCAATAGTGTGCGTAACAAAGATTCAGAAGGTTGAAAACATTGTCCACAAATGACAACAGGAAGCTGGAATCGTCTAAATTGGTTACAGAATAATAACGATTATCCTAAAGTTGTTGTGTGATCATCGTTGGAGTACAACTAACCCTTTGAGCCAGTGGGACATATAATGGTGTGGAAGGGAGGATTTGTATCAGAAGGGGGCGGGCATTTGTGCGAGCCATCGAATCAACGATGCGTGAAGATCGTGAGTAAATGTGAGGGCCAGTGCTGAGAATGAAATAACGACTAATGCTCACCAATTAGCAGAGAAGGTAAGAAAAACTGCTATGTGAGGGGAAAAAATATATTGACGAGTTAAACCAATCATAAAAGAAAAGTTGCCATAGCCTCGGGACATTCAACTAACTTGCCAGCGAACTTTCATCCCCTAGGCAAAACGAAGAGTTAGTGCAATTAAAATAATTTGCAACGTAAAAATTACACAATGGAAAGAAATATTTTGGAGGCTAGTTTTTTTTAATACGTTGGTGGTGTAGCTTTCTATACGTGAAGTTAAATGGAGAGATGTTAATACCTTAATTAAAGGAAAGACTGAGATGATTAACTGCATGCAAACTTTTCTGTCAAACACAAATGTAAATACAAAATTGAAGTCTTATTAAGATGTATACAAAGATCGTGCTTATTAATTCCGTAGACTACGATATGAATAAACAACTCGTAAGTGCTCCATTATAAAATTTCTTAACGAGTGTTCGAAAATTACAATGAAAATATTTAATTGTGATTGATTCTGCGTATCTTTGTTGAAGACACAGAAAACTAGTTACTTTTAAAATAAATAAAAATACGTCAAATAAATATTAAATATAATTTGTCTGAGCATTCAGAAATAAAATATTTTTTTAAAAAAAAAGAAACTCTCTAGAGAAATTTCTTTAGTAAACTCGAAAATCGATATTTTGAAAATTACGTTTGATATTACATCACATTGAATTATATATTGAAAAGATCAATATCGAACTAAATAGAATGTAGAATTGATCAAACGAGTTCTGAAATTGAAATGTTTTTACAGAGTCCTGACGTAGAGAAATGGATTCTGCGATTGATAAAGATGTTAGTGTGTGAAAGATTTAGATTCTACAGAGAGAAACTACGTAAAAAAAACACTCCTTTTTTCTTAAATTGTCCTGATATTGATAAAATTCGGTTTCCTTCACTGACGTACGCAATAAATCTTTTTATTGCATGCAAAATTTTACGTTACGTTACATTTATTTACTGAAATTTTATAACACTAAGCCCTAAGAAACAGAAGAAGTCGGACACATCCTTCTTGGAGACAATATCAATATACCTTTATACTTCTGATGTAGGTTGCAAAGGCATTAAATCACACATTTTGAGTTATTCCGAAATGAATTAGAATTCACCGAATAACTTTTGAATAGAATGACGCATACAAAGATCTTTTATGTTTTTCATTCTAGTACATTTAACGTCATCGGAAGCTGAGTAATCCAATGACCGAAACATTCTCCTCTTCTTCTCTTTTAAACAAAACTCGAAAATGCATTTTGAAAAACACAGGAGGCAGTGGACCGACAGCATCAGCTACCGGTGAATACAAAAGAATCACGTTTTCCTGTTGTGAAAAATAAAGCCATAGAATGTAACAATGTGGCTGCGTACAAGAGCATGACAAAACAGGAGGTACAGATACTCATGACGGCATGTTTTATCTAAACCACAAACTATTGTTAATCTTTAAAGAAATCCTCATAGGATTCTTGTCCGACCAGAATTTTTCAGACTATAAAAACTGGTATTTTATGGGATATTTCTTTTATGTGACAATTTTCATATCCTGTGCGTTCCATACTGCTTTTTGCAGGCATCGGGTATTCTGAAAATACCGTAGTAAAGATACTTCCCTTTAAAATATGATACAATATTACTGAATAAAACATGCAATAAAATATTTATGATCACATAATTCTAGGACAAGTTTAAAATGACCTACTGTAGTATTTTCATATTAATATTAAGTAGCTCAAGGCATTAGAAAATAGGTTAGGATTAAATGTATCATCTCGAATTCGTAAGTAAATATCCTACAATAACATGTATTTAATACTTTTGTATTTACAAAGGAATTATTTCTAGATATTAGAAAGTCAATTTCACTTCAAGGGAAGAGAAGAAAAGAAGGGAGGGGAAAAAATTCATGAAACACTGCAAAAGAGGAAGGACAAAATTATTTTTATATAAAATAATTCCTCAGTATAAGTTCTAAAAATGTTATTTTTACAAATCTCTATAATAAAGCTAAAATAGTTATTTTCTCAGATATAAAATGACGAAAAATGCAAATAACGAAGTTATTGTTTACATTAGAGAACAGCTGGAATTGCTTCAAATGCAATTAACTGAAATATTCTTTATTGCATGTTTAACAATAATATTTTAGTAAATACTACTACTTTCACTTGAAGAACAGAAAATAATTTTAATGTAGCCAACAGCTCGAAGTATTACTTATTGAATGTTTAATGATTATGTTGATATTCACCCATGCAAAAAAATTAAAAGTTTCAACTAAATATCAATCAGCAATAATAAGTAATAAATAAGAGCAATGGACCGTAATGTGCGAGCTAGACTGCAATGGACCGAAAAATGCATAGGTTCAGGTCATACGGGACAACAGCTCTTGTCCAAATGGAATATTGATGGTCGTTTGGTCATCAGATGAGAGAGATGCCGCAGATGCAATAAAAAACAGAACATTAAAAAAAATGTTTTCTAGAGTTCACATTCTTAGATCCGATTTAAGTCAAATTATACATAAGTAATATTGTTATTTAATGCACTATACACAAATACATCGTATAAAGGAGCTCCCTGAGGCTAGAAATCAAATTGCAACGCAAGAATTAAAACAATGAAAAATTGGTTAGATTTGTGTAGTAAGCAAAGTGGAGATACAAAATATAAAGAATTTATGAAACACCATTAATTTTCTGCTTCATTATTCTTTATAGTTAACACTATATCTAGCAAAATATATTCTTTTATTCATGAGCAATACACTGATATAAAGAAATAAGAGTATCACAATACTTAAAACAACGTTTCTACTTGAAATGAATATTTTATTAATGTATAGATCAATTCCAAGCATTGACTCTAAGATAATCTTTAGTGTTAAGTTTTCGGTTTCCTCACATTTGCTTCTGTTCTTATATATGTTGTCTAATGTCACTCCATATTCCAACACAACTGATAGACCATCGGTTATCTTGTATCGCATTACAATTTAATTTTTAAAAAATTCATTGTTTTTCTGAAAAATACATTATTAGCTGCAACTTAAATTTATATTTTCGGTCTGCATAATCAAGAACATAACACGACTGAGTATTAAAAGGAAAGGAAAATATTGCTAATAGCACGCGTTTATAGAGAATGCAATTAATATTTTTCCGTGCTTAATTAACATTGCCTTCAGATCAAAGACTAATATACACACGCATTAACACATTAATACAATAAGTATACCAAGACCTAAAAATGCTAAAGATTATGCACTTCCTACAAAACGTTTGCATGCAACTTAGAACAGACTAGTATACAATCCCATTAAATTGGAGAAGAACTTCCGCCTTACAACGAATGGTGTATCAAATGTATTGTTTGTCTGCAAAAGCATTTGACTTTATGTTATCAGCTTTCTATCGCTTAAGGAATAAGGATTTAGAGTAAATACTGGTCAATTGAAGTCAACATGTCGATTGAGTTAACAGAGGCTTGTCCGGGAAAGAAGATTATATTTGACTCAAGTGCTCTTAATCTTGCATTCTCGAACGCAACATGGATCCTCAAGTTCTGTTACGTATCTTCTTGAAGCGATCTTTTACCAGTTGTTATTGTTAAAACGTAAATTGAATGGCAAATAAAAATCAACAGAAAACTTATTATCTAATAAGCATTGTTAATGTAATTAAATAAAGAACGTGCTTATTAAATTTAATCGCTATTTCAGTCTTCAAATATTAAATTTAACAGATTTTTAATCTCCAAATGAACATGTTATTTTATTAAAAACAATGTTAAAATTTCAAATAGTTTCACCGTCACTTAATCTATTCAAATAACGAAGCAACAATTAGTTTATCAATAGACATATTTAACAGTTATTTTCATAGTTATTTTTAAAAATTTCTCTAGCCTCAAACACAAGTTCAAAAAAAAAAAATTGTTCTTTTAAATTTGTCATAAAAGTTATCCTTAAATTATGCCAAAGACAATTGGTGTGACAACCAATATGAAAACAAATACGTGATTAAATTAAACTGAGTATCAAAATAGTCCGAACATAAAAATCTTATTTTAAAACTACATTGAGGAGAGAGAGAAATAATTTCTTGATTATTCTTACTCTGATCTCTCTCGTTTAATACCAAATTAGCATAAGGTATTAGAACACTTGATCTGCAAACAAAGCAATTCTAATAAAAGAAACTATATCGTATATAAACTAGATCTCCTTTGACACAAATTTCTTCCGTCTGTGATGATTTGTTATCAAATGAAAATGAGCTGAAGCGATCGAATCCGATCACTCAGATGATAATTTGAATTCTTGCTTTTCTTTCCGTCGACAATAGAATGAGCGATCGATTTTGATCGTTGGTTGTTAAGAAAGTGTTGCATGCTGCATAATAAGTAGATCTCATATCGACAAAAATTTTGAAATAAGGCAGTAAGATTAAATCCGATCTAGATGATGGATGCACTGTATTTATTTCCAGAAGTTTTAAATTCCTTGATAATTTAAGTGATACAAAAAAATTCAATTATCTTCTTCACTGGAGATACTGTACAGTAATAGAATGATAATACTGACATATGATATGAACAGCATAAAAAGTGTTTGGCATAGCTCTTCAAAAGCTCTCATAAAGTAAATAAATCTCTTATGAAACTTCGTGATTACGATAATTATCCAATATTGTCTGTTCTTTTGAGATCAGGAGAAGGACCTATTCGATACCAAGGTATAATGAAGGATATAAGGACATAATGAAGGATACGAACTTTTTAAATCTGCTATGGAGAAAAAGGGACAGAGCATATAAATATACGCAATAAAAAAAACAAACTTGAAGCTAGGCACACCATAACAATCAAATAATAGCTTAAAAGCTTATTAGATGTGCTTCAAATTATCACGACTTCGGATTTTTAACTTAAATTTTATTGCAACCTTCTTTTAAAAACTTAAGAAACTTTCTGATTTTTTTTTTAAATAATTTTTCAATTTTTTTTTTAAAGTAGTTTCACTGGAGTATTTTGATCGTTTGATTTCGATCTCTGATTTGGAGAAAATGTAAATAAATAAATAAAATTTCAACCCAAATGAAAATTTAACTCATTTGAAGAACTTTTCAAATACAAGAAAACTTCAAAATGGCTAACTTATTTTCATATTTGCTTGGCAGTGTAAGCATTCAAGAATAAGCCCAGTTTTTTTTTTTTTCCTCGGTTAATAAATGTTAGCAAAAGAACTGGATTCCGTAAAAATGAAAAAATAAAATTGAAAATAAATTTCACCCTTTGCGCAGAGAGTGGTAGGGAGTGTTATAAAAACATTTATGGGTTCATGAACAGAGCGTTTTGTGACCATGAATGCTCGCTTCTCGATTTTTAGTCACGATTCACTGACAGATGACGTCCTTAGTCATAACATACTTATTATACGCATAACTTCCTGAAATATTTGCTTTGTCGAGTTTCGGTCTTTTATTACGGGTATGCGATTATCGTCATGAAAGAGTCTTTTGAACTTCCAACTTAAAAATTTTTTTTACATACCTTCATGTAAATCATCTACTATTCTAACGAATTTTAAAATGTTCATAGTTAGCAATTTATGCTGTGAAAAATGTACGTTAGGGGAGAAAAAATTACTCACGATTTTAAATAGAGCTTTATTATCTTAAAGATTCCACACATTTCTTAAATCATTTCGTTTTAAAGTAGGATTGTTATCTAAGCCAGAGAAAGAAGAAGAAGGAAAAAAAAAAAAACAAAAAAATTTTTTTTAGTGCCTCATTAGGTTGTAATAGGTACGCCTCATTGAAATAATTTATGATTCTCACCCGATATACCATTAAAACCTATAATTTTTAACTGTTTCTTAAAAATTATTAGGAAATATTTCTTCTGAAATTCGTTTCAAAATAGGGTAAAATCGGAAAACTTTATTTTTATACATTTTATTGTATGTTAACTTTGTCTTGATATCAGATTCCTTATTTTGAAACAACTGCACTTAATCCAATCACATATCACAAACCATATACTGTATGAACAAACAGAAAAGTCACGCGTATCGGTTATAAATCATTAAGAAGTAATTCTTTTATTGTTAAGAAATAAATAGTGTTTTGTGTTTTAAAAGGAATTAGTATGACCTCTCCATTCCTTTTTTTCCCCCCCCCCCAAAGAATCTGATTGAAACAGATGTGTGAGAACAATGTTTAGATAATAACCTTGAATTTGAAAAACCAATTAAAAACACATCTTCAAGACTTCTGAATAGTAAAAAATGATCACGAGTTACTTTGTTATTGTTTGATTTCCAACTGCTTTGAGTAGAGATGCAAAAAGCCGCAATAGTTCTTCAATCTTTTTCATTTAAAGTTAGGATAATTAAAGGAAAAAAGTCTGAAAATCCAGAATTTATGGAAATGAAAAAAGTAATATTTGCAATGTGCGCAGGAATTTTTATACAACCCAAAATATAAGAAAATAATTTTTTAAAAATTTTATGCAATATGTATATATGTGTGTAAATATTACAATAAAATTAACAAATGATTACTATTTCTTCAGATTTTTCTTAACACACGATCATTATTTTTTTTTTTTTCCAAACTTTTTTACGCAGACGATTATTATTTCTTTTGACAGACTTTTATTGGCAGATGATTATTATTTTTATATTTAACAGATGCTTTTTTAAAGTTGCAAAACAGATAACATAAGCTCGAAGTAAAACTTGCTGTTAGCATATAAAATCAAAGGAATATATTTAATCGACATCTAAGACTGCAAAAATAAGTACTGCTTTTTATTGCGCTTCGCTCTAGTGTGACGCTTTCTTTGTTGTCTCTAACATTTCACTTACCTCGCCAAAAACATGCTACGGTATAAAAAAATACTTAGTACTTTCACTCTGAATTTAGGAAGCGAAAAAAGAAACTATCTGATTTTAAACAAGCCATTTTCCATGATTCGCTAATTTTAAGTTCATACCAAGCAACCTCTCTCGGTTGACTGGTGATATGAAACGTACGCAAGGTGACTACAATACCGAAGCTAATGATGTTCACCAAACACGATTCAGAAACCCTAACAGATGCTATCAATCATTCTTAACCTATCGGTTGAAATCGATGCTTTTCTTTCGTGTGATACGCTTTACTTCAATTTTTAAAAAAATTGGAAGAATATTTTTAATTTTTTGTTTGTTTTTATCACACCCAGGTAATTACATTAATCTCATTTATAAGACTCTTGCTACGGTTAAGTAGAATTAATTGGATGCACAAAAACATTTTTGAGCGTGAGATTTTAAAAGATACCTAAAATTATTTTATAGAAATCACCAACAGACAAACTAAAACAGTAGGAAAGTAAATCAGTGTCGTATAATAATAATGATAATGGAAAGTGCGTAGGTATAAAATAATTATTTCACATATAACCTAAATTTTGACATTCCTATCATATCTCTTTAAATTTATTAGTAGGGGGAAACACACTCACAAGAAGAATGTTGAGCTCAACTTTAAATGAAATTAAGATAACAAAATGGGTCATAAATTTTTTTAAAAAAACTAGAAGATAAATGTTCAAATATATTAAATAAGGTTCATTAATTCATCATATAAATATTTCATTAGAAATATATAATTTTCTGATAAAATACCATTTTGGTATGTTTCCGCCCTCTTTTGATCTTCTGAACTTTTAACTTGCAAATAAATTGTTACACAAGCTTTCAGCACACTTTTTCCATAATGCAGTTCAATGCTCCTTTAAAGACAAGTTTTCAGTTTCGGGAAGATTAAAAGCTTGATTCATTTGATTACTTAAGTTACAACTACAGCAACAACAAAAAATGCTGCATTTTTACGGATTCGCTTCAAAATACGTTTTGTTTGTTTTTTTACAAAGACACGGAGATTATTCACTTGTTATTGATCCTGAGAGAAGATAGATTATATTAGAGAGGGTGAATCAAAATATTCTACAAGTAAGAAATCAATCTACTAGATAGTTAAAACAAAATTCAAATGTTAATATAAACCTGAATATTGCTAATTTTGTTACACTGTTAAGCAAAAGCAAATATTTTGGTTTCCATGCGACCGGATATTTTGCAAGTTAGACAAATACGAAATTTTTTTTATCATGATCTACATAAAAATGTACTTAAAAGTAATAATAATATAGGAACACATTATACATTGATCATTTTCTAGAAGTAAATGATGTCATGAGATGATTGCACGCGTTTACTTAATAAATATCTTCCATAAATTAAGCAGGAAAGGAAATTATAAACAAAATATAAAGAAACACAATAAAAGAACAGCATCAAAAATAGAAAATCCTTCTTGCATACGCTACATTTTCGTTCATATCAAGTTGATGAGCACAGGCATGCAGCGATAAAGGAAGTTCCTATTTCAAGCGATTCCCGCTCCATTTGACTAACTATGGAGACAAAGAAACGTGCAAGCGAAAAGAAAAATGGCAACAACAGTTTTGTTCTTTTGGTAAGAGGACCTTTACAACATGCGTGATGTGACAGCAAAAATCGTTTTGAGAAGACAAACACTGAAATTCTTTAGAAAACTCAAAATAACCATAAGTGACTAGGTTTTTATCCTAACATGGCCAAAAAGGAATAGATTACATCGTATGAACGTGAATGTTTTTGATTCATAAAGTCAAAAAGAACAGTCAATGTTCGATTCAATAAGTCTCCAATTCACGCACTATCACGATTTTAGCACCAATGGCTTGTCTCTCGTGCTAACCCATAGCACATGAGTTTCAACTTCAGCTGTCATATTTTTTTATATTTCTTTTATCTTTCTAATTTTTTTAAAGAAAATATGAAAAAGTATAGAGAAAAGTTGTCGCGAAACGAGAACTTTACTTTAAAAAAAACACCGTAATTTACAACGTTGTGTGTGTCTTGATGAGACATATTACTATATTGGAAAGTGAAATTTATCTTGCAGAAAATGTGTGACGAAAAGTGCCTGTTTACTGATAAATTGTCAACAAAAGCTTCTATCAAGAATAAAATTTAACTAACTTTCTAAGCCTAAACAGGATATATTTCTAACTTAAAAAGTGCATTTTTAATTTTATAAGTTTTTTCATTTACATTATGAAGTTATTTAAAAAATTTTACTAATTTTCTATACATAAAATTAGCTCTGATAGAAGAATTTGGGCAAATTTAAGTAAGACAAAGAAAAAGAACAGATTCTTTTTGAATTTCTTTGAAGTAGTAAATACATTGAGAAAAACCAGCAACGAATTTAATCTGATCGAATATTTCATGTATCAATTAAAATGTGTGTGAAGCTTTTATTCATTTGACTTTATTTTTCCAACTTACACGTACACGCTAAAGAGATTCTACGGAAATATAATACACCAACAATTTTTTAATGAGTAATATAACAAAGAGAGTACGTATTAAACATTCAGCATTTCAAAGACAGTTGAAAATTTTTCTCACATCACATTTTCCCCCTCACTTTTTTTTCAGTTTCCAAAATGACTAAGAGATACGTCGTACAAAGTTTCTAAACACATATCTAAGTTGGTCTTAAAAAAAAGCCTTCATTTTATCTGCAACTCGTAAAATTTCACAACCACGAAATTAATTTTTTTCATGATTGTTAGTGATAAGTATTGCATCGCGGTTATTAAAATTCACAAATGGGATCGATCCGTAGCGCTTCTCTTTCTCCTGGTTATTTCCAACCATGTCAATAATTTTTATCTTAAACATTTATTTCCAATACAGTTGCTGCGCATGGAATATCCATAGCAAAATTTTTAACTTTCTGTTCAAAATTAGAATATTTTCCTTTTATTTTTGATGTAGCAAAGAAATTAGATTTGGTTCTTCTGATACAAATGTTTTTTCATCACTATAGCAAGGGGGGGGGGGACGGAAATTAATTTTAAGTATAAGATGTTTGCGGTTAACAGTCAATGTACACATACTTTATATATAAAAGTAAATGAAAAGAGAACACAGCGAAAAATGTCTACTAAATTATAAAAATAAATGCCCACAAACGCAATAAATTTACTTATTAAACATAAAAGTTTACAAGCCGCAATATGAGTATACGGGACAGGATGTCTAATTATACGTATACCTTATACAACTCACGAAAATGGAGAACCACATGCATGACCATAAGTATACATACATATATTCTTGCTGTAAACACTCACTTATGTGTATTCAAACGCACCTAAAGTTATAAATTAAGCAGATAAAGCCAAATAATACGAAAGACACAAATAAAGGATATCAGACAGGGAAAAAATAAACAATAAAAACCAACATATTTTTGGGATATACATAGATACATCCTTTCTGTAAAAAGATAGAGGAGGAAAAGAATACAGTGGATATTGATAAATAATCCGAATACACCTTCTATGGTTACAAGGCACCTTATAAGTCTTTTACAAACTGATTCTTCTCTGACCTGATTTCATTCGATACAGATACCAGTTTAAGAACTTGTAACAATGGGAAGCATAGTTTCACCAATTGTGTTTGGTTTGACATGCCAATGCTAATTTTAGCATCAAGAAGTGACAAAGCAATCATAGTAAGCAAATGATAAGTTGCATGTATTTGCATGAGATGAAAAAATAAAAAGAAAAAGCAAAGAACAGACAGTTCTTTGCTATAGCGGTTATTGTTCAGAAAACTCATTAGTGGTCGTAATTATACACACTAATGGCAAAATATGTTTCCAACGTCATGCTTCAACTAAGAAAAACTAAACATAGTATTAATAACTCGAGCTTTAATTTCGTAACAATAGCATACTGTAAACGTGAATTGTGTAAAACACAATCGGGTAAATGTAATCGATCTTGTGCCGAAGCTCACGAAACTAACATTGGAAGATTTTCAACTGTTTCTACCCAGTTTACCTTTTGACAGCACTATTTATAATCCTTTTTTTTCCACAATCTATCATCTTGTTACAAATTCTACTCTCTTCCGAAACCGTTAGTGTATCCCCTCCCCCTTAGAGTTCCTTTCTGCCTTAATTAGGACATACCATGTCCATCAAAGGTTGATGTCCCAGTTGTGGTCATTTCAACTGCCTTCAAGTGATGAAATAAAACTTGATTAAGCTAAATTAAATTACAGACATGCTTCATTACTAAGACGGAAAGGATAATAAATACTCTAATTCAAAGAAATATGCAAAATTTCTTGAGTCATTGATATATGATATCAACGAAATTATGTCAGGAATCTTAGCTTACAAGATTATTGAGGCTATTTATTTACTTCTTCCTTTTATAAATTAATTACTGACAAAGATATGTAGTTGTTCTAGATGTGCTACATCTGAAATCATATATTTTATGAGTGTTTAATATTTCATCCAAATATCATCACATGCAATATGAGTTCAATGAAGCAGATTTTAAATCATATTCCGGCGGAAAAAAAATTCAGAGTAACGTACAACATTTTAAATTTTAATAAGCCTTTGTCATTTTTTTTAAATTAAAAAATTCGGAATTTTTTTTTCATTTCCATTATACGAGATTTTTATGAAAGCTTACAATACATAAAAGTCGCACAATATAACGGCTACTTTAACGACTCTGACGACCCCCCCCCCCCGTTATCAAATTAAACCCTAAAATAAATATTTCTATAACATGTTCTCTCAGTTTTAATCTAATATTATATTAACTAAGTTTGAAACGTATCATAAAGACATTTTTGCGAAAAGTATAAATTCAACAGTGCCGATGTTGAGATATACAGGGGGTGGACAAAAATATGGAAACACCTTGTAAAATGCATGTTTGAAAAGAAAGATTGATTTTAATGAAATATGTAGGTGGCGCTGGCGTTTTTGACTACTAACGCCACCTATACAACTTCGCAAATGTGCTAAACAGTTCAGTTGTTGTCGGAGTACTGTTATGTGAGGTTGTCATTGCATTATGTCAGAGTTAACAGACTTCGAACGTGGGCAAATTGTTGGAGCACGTATGGTAGGTGCTTCCGTAAGCAAAGTAGCCGAGGTGTTTAGTGTTTCAAGAGGTACTGTATCGAAGATTTATTCCGCATATTTGAAAAGCGGAAAAACATCATCTGCTAAATCACAGCGCGGACGAAAGTGTGTGCTGAGTGATCGTGACAGACGATCATTAAGGGCAATTGTGACGAAAAATAAGAAGACCACAGCTGCAAAAGTTACTGCTGAAATGAATGTTGTGTTACAGAACCCTGTGAGTACCAAAACAATTAGAAGGGAGCTTCATAAACAGGGAATTTCTGGCCGTGCTGCAATTGAGAAGCCACTCATCAGTGATGCTAATGCCCGTAACAGGAAAAGGTGGTGTTTAAGTCATAAAGTCTGGACTATAGGGCAGTGGAAGCGTGTAATATGGTCTGACGAGTCTTCTTTCCCATTGTTTCCCACTTCTGGCCGAGTTTACGTCTGGAGAACGCCATCTCAAGCCTATAATACAGACTGCTTGTTGCCAAGATTGAAACATGGCGGGGGTTCTGTTATGGTTTGGGCAGCCATATCGTGGTTCTCTGCTGGCCCCATGATAACTGTGTCAGGGCACATGACTGCCAAGACTTATGTGAACATTTTGGCAGATCAAGTTCATCCCATGGTACAAACTTTGTTCCCCGATGGTGATGGTGTCTTCCAAGACGACAAAGCCCCTGTTCACACAGCTCACATTGTCCAGGACTGGTTTTCTGAGCACGAGGAGGATTTGTCCCATCTCCCCTGGCCACCACAGTCACCAGACCTGAATATTATCGAACCTTTGTGGTCTACATTGGAACGGAAAGTGCGTTCTCGTTATCCACCGCCAACATCGTTATCTGAACTTGCCACCGTTTTGCAGGAAGAATGGTATAATATTCCCTTGGCACACATACAGGAACTGTATTTATCCATTCCGAGAAGACTGCAAGCTGTTTTGGATGCCAACGGGTTTCCTACACCATATTAAGCAAAGAAACATGTTTTTTAAAAGGTGTTTCCATATTTTTGTCCAACCCCTGTATAAGAGAGGTTCGACGCATATACCTTTAGCTTTGTTGAGAGAGTATATTCGTGTATTTTTCTTAAATTTTAGCTATAGTTCATTCAAGATACCTTTAACTTACATACATATTTCTTAAAAAAAAATAGCTCAAATACATTTAAATACTAAAAAGCACTATTTTCAAGTGAAAAATACTTTTTTTGAAAAATTTGACATCTGTGAAGGTGATATCAATTCTGATTAACGAGGAATAACTTCCATTTTATATTCTTTCTTTTCAACGTATAAGACAGAGCAGTTTTCCTTAAATGTACTTAAATATTAAATAATTTTTTCAGCTTTACGGCTTTGATTTATACACATACTATTTATTTTATTCAGTGAAATGAAAAGTTCAAAATCACTCAGCAATTAAAAACATTATATTTCAGTTATCTATTTTAAATTACTCTAAGGAATATTTAATTAAAGGTTTTTATTAAGAGAATCTTCAAGGGGAAAAAAATTCATGCTGAATTTTCAGCATCGAAAATCAAAACTATCGGTTTCACTCATAAGGCAAAACGAAGCATGATATTTAATTAAACGAAACCTTCGGACACAAGAAATAACCTTTTAAAAATTATCTCGGAAAAAAGTTCATTTTTGGGCCAACTTATGTCGTAAAAACGTCCTTGTATAGCATTAAAATTGGAGTTATTATGCATGAATCTAATTTTTTTAAAAATACAAATTAAAATATTTTTTTAATCAAACTTTTATTTAAAGACGGACTAAAAGGTACAAAAATAATTATTTTAAAATGTGAAATAATATATATAAAACATAAAACCTTCTGACGCTTAACCAAGACACCTAAGTAATTATCAATAAATAAAGAATAATCGTTACTTATAGTGTATGAGATCAAAAGAAGTATTAAAGCTTCAAGCTTTTATAAACTTTATGTTATTTCACACTTACAAAAATTTTTTTTACATCATTTAGCCCATCTTTTAATAAAAGCTTAGTTAAAAAAAATGATTCATATATTTTTAATCCGGAAATGTTAAAATGAGCAATTACGTGAGCTATACAGGTGACCGAAATCTCAACTTAATAGGGCGTTGTTAAGAGCAAGGCCCGCGCCCCTCCTAAGTCCGTCACTGGTTGAGCATACCATAGCATTGTATTGTCATCGGAGTCATGCATGTATGTAAAATTTCAACTCAATCTGTTGGTAGGAAATTCAGGTGAACATAGAAAACACGTTAAACAAAAACTTGTAAAAAACACCTTCTTGTGTGAATTTTGACTTCCGTACTCCACTCAGCATTATTTTCTCAACCATCAAGGTAATAATTGCAAAAAAAATAGTGACACATAAACAATCAAGGGAATTAATTACCTGTCGACGTATTGTATTTGAAGCTTGCAATCGACAAGTGAAAGTGACACTTACAGGTTTAAATCCAATAATGGACATTACGGCATAAGGTAATGACCATGAGACACTTTCCGTGTACTCGATTTATTGATTTCGAAACAAGTTTCGACTATTGTGTGACGTTACTTATCCCTTCATTACGGAACAATAGCGTGGCATTCATTAACAAAACAGATGTGTTCTGTGTAAAGAAGGATCTCAATAAATAATTAACTTTTTTTTTGTGCCTTTGAAATGGGGATAGGGAAATTGGATATTGTGAACCCTCTCTCTATTGTGTTTTCAATCTAATCCCAAAATATCGGTTCATTTAGGTTTTGATTTGTGAGCTGGATTAATTTCAAATAAGATGTTATCTCATTCTCTAAGATCACTTGAAAGAAGAAAAAAGAATCAATCACATGTAATACAAATGCGCTAAAGTAAATCTATTTTATATTCTAATTGAATAACAAAAAATGCAAGCGCATCAAACACACACACACACACACATATATATATATATATATATATATACACATACATACAGAATAACCCCGCTTAACAGTATGAATCCTGTGTTACAACACTAAATATATTATTATTCTCCTTTTTGTATTTTGCAAACATTTTTAGGTTTTTTTTTTAAAAAAAATTCTATTTCTTGATATTTTGTTTTTTCTTATCTTCTAACTTATATATATATGTGAACAAAACATCAAAATTATTATTCACAAAATATCAGATCATAAGCAACTTCAACATATCAATAAAAAACTAAAGTAAAATTAATATAACTCGAGTAAAAATTATCATAATGAATTAAACATACTAAAATTAAATTTAAAAACAAAAATCTATTAAGCTACTAAAAAATAATAAGAGAAAAGAAAGCAAAATTTAGAATTATATATAAATTAATTCAAAACTACGGGACTAAAGAGATTGCGTCTGTTTATTAACATTGTACTCAAAAGCAACACGAGAGTTAATGACGACGGACCTCGTAATTTCGAACCTCCGTCAAGTGAGGAGGACGACACCTGCTTGTCCCACCCCCCTAACAAACTTTCACACTACGCCAATGGGAGGACTTGGAGTCTCGACAGATTTAAAATGCATCAGTTCACTACACGGTGTTTCTCGTGCCAGGCGACCCACGACTCGACGAAAACAACATCGGCCATGAGCACTAGGCTATCACAGCTACAGGACAGAAAGGAATAACTATTCATTACACACCTAGGCACATTAATCAAGCTTCATTAAACCCACTTTTGAAGAATTAGTGTAATATTAAAAATGAGCCGAGAGAAAACAAAACAACAAATGTAAAATAAGTGACTAGTTTTTATCACAGACACACGAACCACGATCTTGATTCCAAAAGAAATTTCACAATTTTTTTTATTCCACTGAAATTTTGCACATTTCATTCGTTTCTGAAATGAACTGTATCCATTTATGTGTATTCTAGCGGTTCTCAACCGGTGGTACGCGTACCCCATGGGCGTTAGGGTGCACGCGAAAAAAAAATAGTTTTTTTGTGTAATTGGAAAAAAAAAAAAATTGGAAGAATAGGTACTTTAGGTATTTTTTTAGCCGTGACCACAAAGATGAGAATAAATAAATAAAATAATTTTAAAACATTGAAAAGAATTTTTAAAAATAGGTAGAAGTTTTTATTAAGATTGTAGGATGTAATACTGATTTTCCTATCAATGAAATAAAGTTCCTAAGAAGTGTGCATTTATTGCTGTTTGCTAGCATGGAGCTTGTTAAAAGAAAATCCCCCTGCCCGTGTGCACTTACATAAGAAATAAATATAGAAACAAATATAAATGTGGTTTTGGATTGGCAATTGTATTTATCCACTTTTAATCTGAATTTTTCAAAATTTTTTGATTCAACACAATTCCAAATTTCTAATTAATTTTTCTTTTTCCCATCCGCTGTGTTAATCTGTTTGCTTCTTTCAAAAATAAAAACTATAGTGTGAAAAAAAAAAAAGATCATTTGATTTGATTCAACATACCCCTTTTTGGAGAAGTTTTCGGAATCTGTAACAGGTGAAACAAATTAAGTGTTGGGGGAGAGGTGCCTGGAAGATTCTTAATTGGAGATAAGCAGAAAGGAATCGGGCCGGGGGTGGGGTATGCGGAATGAAAAAAGTGGGGAACCGCTGGTATACACTAACAAAGGCGTATCCAGGGGGGGAAGAGGCAAAGGGACATATGCACCTTTCCCTCAAGATTTTTTTCTCAAAATTGAAATATTTCAAGATAATTCTTTTGTTGTAATGTATAATAAATGTTTTACACTTTTTTAAATAAAAAATACCTTAAAAAATATCTCGTGCTAAAATTTCACCATGAAGATAAAAAATTATTCCATTTAAACCAATTCCTGAAAAAAGAATAGAAAAGTCTTTGCTATATTTGAAACAGTAACTCTAGTTCAGTGTCTAAAGACGAAGAGGAGGAGGAGGGGGGCATCCTCAAAAATTGCACCCTCAAAAATGCAAATTTTGTTCTCATGGTATTTTAATTATTTTTAAATGATTTTTACTTTTTTAAATTTTTATAACTTGACAAATTTTATATCAATACTTGAACAATTTTATATAGGAGAAATAAGAATGATATAGTGTATTATTTACTTTTTACCAAATGGCAATTCTAAACTAAGGAACTGCTTCTGTCATGGCAAGGACGATATGCAATCCCCAAAATTATTTTCTGGGTACGCCACCGTACACTAACGATTTTTCAAACAACATTAGCTCTAAAGGAAGCAAAGAGAAAGTAAAGAATTTAGCGCACATCCGTTGAAATCTAACGTTTATAATTCCAAGCACAGACGCGTCGTATCAAAAACATACAAAAATCACTCTTTCTTTTCTTTAAAAAAACGCGTGTGAAAGTTAAGATAACTTCATTCTTCGAGCCATGTGAGAAAACGCCCTTTGGGGCAACAGTGTTTACACCTCTTTCTCCATTTCCGTTATTGAGAATGAACTGCTGGCTACTCTGTGTGAGACACACCAGAATTTAATGCCTAATAGAACAAACGAGTTACACCCCCTTCACAGCTATGACAAAGGGATATTAACAGACAATGTTAGGAATGCATTAAACACATATGGTAAGCTTCAGTTCAATAGTTTGTTTCACATATTCATTGGGATTCCCTCTTTCTTAATTAGTAATCAGATCACGACTAATCATGAGCAAAAATTCTCGCAACAGTATGCCTGCAGCTAGACGCGGAACAATTGCAACTCCGGTTGCCAGGGGGCAAACGTCGCATTCTAACGTGAAGGAAAAGAGCTTTTTCCCAAGGCTCTTTCAATTAAATGCCTCCTGCTAGTAGACTTCCTGTCACCTACCTCCATACTTCCTGCCCTGGGGCCTTCTGTTTTCACTTCTGTCTTACTTCCATAATGTGGAGGCATATCATATTAGAATTTATGTGCCATCGAGAATGGTATATTAATAGGAAAGAAAAGAAAATATTAACCTGCTTCCATTCCACGCCATCGCGAAAAAGAATGAACGAAAGACTGTGTACCCCTATGGTGTATTTAACATAATTATAGGTACTTTGCGGTCGATGAATTCCCTCTACCCCATATAGTAAAGCAAAAAAGAAAGTATCCGCTATTTTGATTAACTTACGGGAATTAATTAAGGGCGTCTCAAGCGGTGCATGGAATTTTAAATCCAGATGCTTGTAAGATTCTCCCTAGGAATATGAATTAATTACTTTTATTTCTGTAAATTCAAATGCAAGATTCTTTTTATTATTGCCGCCGTCAGTCGAGTAGATTTAACAATGGCTTGTTAAACAGCAAAGTAGACGCTCGGTACAAAATAGATGTTTTCGTATTATAAAGTTCAGAGAGCCCTGTGCAATTTAAAATCCGTCATGGCTGTCCCTGTTTAAAGTAATATTATAGATTTGAGTCCTTTCCCATTCATTAATTCTAGATCATCATTTTAACCATTCTGCATTGTTAGAGTTATTTTATTCTAGCTATAGTTGTAATAACTATGATAAATTCTAATTTAACTAATAGTGAAAGTAAAAAGCAGATAACAGCATGAGTGGTTAAATCTGCGCCAGAATTATTAAAATTATTATTTGCGAGCAAAAAAAAAAAAAAAAAAAAAAAACATCTTCCACAACAATCAGATCAAATTAACATTTTGGGGCAAGTGTTGAAGAAAGGGTTTCATTTAAGTTCCGGTTACATTTGAGTGATGATAAAAATTTAACAATGTATGCATATCTTTATTTTTTGCAAGAAAAAGAATATGTAACATATACCAATTTAGAAAGTTGGCAAATTCTACCATATCAATATACAGCGTATTGTTTTAAAATAATACTTAGCTTCGTCAGTATTTAAGGTGAAAAAAATACTAATTAATACACAGTAAGTGAAAAATACTTTTGTAAGTGCTTATCAAACTTATTAAATATAAAAAAAATTTAAAAAAAATTTTTTTTTTTTTTTTTTTTTTTTTTTTTTTTTTTAATTTCTTCATTTAAGTAAAAATTTTATATTATTTTATCAGAGGTCAATGATTATTATTTATATGCAACAGTTATAACTGGAGATGACACCAACAGAACAATTGTAACTACAAAAAGATGAAAGAAATATAATTAATTTAAAAGTAATTAAGAATGAAGAAAAATGTTATTTTTCTATAATAGGGATTATTAGGCATAAAATGCATTGAGATTTTGAAATAGAAAAATATCGCGTGTTGAAATCTAAAGGCATGAATTTCAAAACAGGTGGTAACCTTAACTTCTGGCATTCAAAAACAAAACGAACAGTTTACGATCTTGACCTTCGTGCAGGTAGAAAACTGACTAGAAATGGTCAGAATCTGTGCTGCAACAAATTCTTTCTTCCACTGTATGTATCCACACTAGCGTGAAATGAAGCCCCTTGCTGACTTCAACAGATGGTCGGCTATTTTCCGGATTTACTGAGCTGAAAGAGAAACGTGTAACCCGTGTCGTCTTGAGTTATGGATGCGAAGTGAGACGCTTTCTAGCGGAACTTTTAATATTCAGGGCGAAGGTCAGAGCCGACATTTCTTAACCGCATGACTGGGTCTTCGCCAACTAGCAAAGTAAACTTCTAAAGAAATTAAAGGAGAAATCAATGACTTTACCAGAAAAGACAAAAAATTAAATTTAATTAAAAAAAAAAAAAAATTGGAGAATAGTCTCCCAAGACGAGAACATATCATTTTTAGTGTTATGTCTACAAAATGTTACCTAAATTTAAAGCAATGAATTAGAGTCGGTTCAATGGCGGGTTGAGCTTTGCGCTCAAATTTCTAGACAATTTTTAAAATTTTTCATTTTAATTAAAATAAGTTGGTTATTTTATATTGATATGCATTATCCAAATGAAATAAAAGTATGAAATTTGAATATTTGGAAGACCTTATTTATGAATGATAGATAGTTCTTTAAATAAGATCGATTTTAAAGTTTAGGAGAGAAAATATTGCGCTGAGATTTGTCGAGCATTAATTCTTATACACAGATTTTAACATTCGATAAATTCGAAATGGGTAGTCAAAAGATAAAAATATAGTAAATAAATAAAATGAAAAAAATTGAAAAATAAAAAGTGAATCAGAATTATGAAGGAGACATCATTAAACCTTGAGGTACTGATAAAGATATTGATACAGAATATAAATTCGAAATATTTCTCTCGCTGATGAAATATATCTCAAAATGCAGAACGCATCGATTTGTGGCATATTTTCCCATTGCAGAAAAATACCGCAAATAAATTTTGACCAGCTTGACCGACAATAATTCCACTAAAATGAAATGTGTTTGCGGTTTTTCGGAAAACTGATTAAAAAATTAATCTAGTTTCCTATGCCCTCATTTATACTTCCCAAATATCGATAGGAAAATTATAAATTCACAAAAACTAATGAGTCTTAGTCAGTTCCAAGTATTATAATTTAGTAATTCAAACAAGACAATTTAACGCAGTTCAAAAGACCAATGTAATAAATGAATATATATCTCGCCCATAGATAATTATATTTCGAATAGTTATCATAGGTAACATACTGCAGAGACAATCCATCAAAATCTTTTATGTTACAATCAGAATAAAAATTTAACGTTAAAGTATTAAAAAAAACATTTTCATCTCTCTCTCTTATGCTTTTCATTCGCAACTAACACTAGTCACTGAAGGTTTTTTAAGAGACAAAAAAAAAAAAAAAAAAAAACCCACCAATATTGTTTATATTAACTTACGAAAGCTGACCGTACAATACATACGCCCGTAGATATCCATTGCACTTGCAATACGTCCATTGTATGCCCCTTGTCCTTTTTGCAGGTTCTACGGTTTCTATGGGAAATGTGGTTATATGTATATATGTGCGTGTGTGTGTGTGTGTGAGAGAGAGAGAGAGAGAGAGAGAGAGAAATTCAGTCATCATGACAGGTGGCACTTCTAATGCTTCACCTGAAAATATCCGGATGTAAAGGGTCCTATGTCCAGTTATGAAATTTTACAGGAAAACTGCTTAAAAGCTTTTTAATGTGTTTATTTACAGATTGTTAGTAAATGATTATTTTTCTCAATAAATTATTGTACATTTCATTCATTGGATTATTGACTTTTAAATTGTAAAACTTTACTGGTTATTATTTTTTAAAAAAAATTATATATATATAACACATCGATCAATAACTCCCGAGTCTAAAATTGAAAACAACACTTTTTTATTCATCAATTATAACACACCTTTTGCAGAACACCTTTTAGGTGATAACTGTTCCAACGCTTTCTCCAATTTTTTTTTTTTTTTTTCCAAATCTTTTGTTTATGAGTAAATAGCGCATAAAACAGCTTCTGAATTCATCGAGGACCTGTTGCTGTTCTGAAAGCACCGCAAAATTCCGACTGGAAAAAACTTTTTTCTACTTCATAACACTTCAAAACATTTTTCCCTTGTCCGATTGACTGTAAAATTTTGACACACGTTTCAAAGGAAGCATAATTTAGAAATCTGGTTATTACGAGCTACCCTGTAAGTCTTGGAGTTATTGACGATGTGTTAGTATATATATATATATATATATATATATATACATACGTGCATGTGTAACGAGAGTGAGTTGTAAAAAAGACATAGACCAAATAACGTCTATGTTATGGAGAAGCACAAATACTTCAAACTGAAAATAGAGCAAAGTAAAACTCTTTGCTTTCCCAATGAGATAAAATTATTATGTTTTGTGTAATCAAGAAATTATTCGACAATTAGATATTTTATTCCGTAAGAGAATACGGAACAGAAAATAATGGGGCAGGGGAAGTAGAAGCGTGAAAAAGGGTTTCCCCCCTTAACCAGTTCTATTTATAATTTTAAAAATAAGGAGATTTTCAAATTTTTGAATTAATAAAATAAAGAGAGAGAGATTTATACGTGAAAAATTGACGCCGCTAATTTATACTTAAACCTCCCCTCATCGCCCCCCCCCCCAAAAAAAAATGTCTGCTTCTTTTTATGATCCAAAAAGGCTAAAGGAAAGTTAATGACAAAATTGATTTGTTTAAAGTTTAAAATATATTAAATGAAAACTTGATTCTAAAAAATTTCGGTGTCAAGTCTTCTTTAATTTTTTCAATTAATTTAAAAAAAAAAATTGTTTAATAAGAAAAGAAATAAGTAGAAAATGTGCATATCACAAACAATATTTAAAAAGTCTTTTTTATCCATTCTTTTAAAAGGAAATATATGTGGCTAACCCCAAATTTTTTTTAAGAAACTGAAAATCTGAAGGAAAAAACTCATAAGCGTGAGAAAACTATAAAATACAATAATAATAATAACACACAAATAAGCAAAAATAAAAGAAAAATAGATGTGATGTAGAGTTTTAGAAGTAAAGAAAAAAAACCTGTATTAATCTAATAGGTGTATTCAACTCTAAAATGCATAAATGAATCAAAAACTTTCGCCACCCAGTGAGTTTTTTTTTTTTCTTCTCTGCAACCCAAGTTCTTTGTTTTGTCAAAAAGTTGCTCAACTTCATCAAAATATTCCCAAGGAGCAAAGTAAAAAAGCCTCGACTGTTTCCAAGTCTGTGTGTGTTTATGGTTTTATAACTCGTAAATTACCCCCTAAACTCAAAGCCACAACCGATGGCCATTATTTTACTCGCAACGTTAAGCTAATGTATAAATCCACATGCGGGGAAAATTAGGCATTAAAGTTTATTCGGGACTAGGGAGTACCGGATTTCTCATTAAAACGGAGGACCCCAAGCCTCAAGGGGTGGCTGCACACAGCACCCAGCCTCCAGAAATGAAGCGTTTGGCTGCTCAACCGTGCTTCCAGTCTCCAAACACGGGAAAAGCCGCAAAAGAGCATATTCGCCGAAAAACAAGGGGTTTTTGAAGGGGGATCCTTTCTTTCCCACCCTCTTTTAGAAAGAAATTATCTAAAAACTATAATGAGACTCAAATCTACTCACTTGTGCCATCGAAAATTGAATGGGGTCACAATGAGTGATAACAAGTGACAGTGGTCTAGGTTTTAGCCGGATGTGGCACTTTTTGTTATATATAAAGCGGGAAATATAATTACCGTCAAGTACATCCACACATAAAAAAATTGGTTAGGAAGGGTGTTGTGGCTATTTGTACCTAATAGATCATCAATCTTAAAAGTCAACTAAATTCCGAAAAGGAAATTTACACACTGCTCTACACTTAAGAAATAATTAGGAAAAACTTAACTTAGAAAAACTTTAAAAGAATTAGAACTCTTAGAAAAAATTTAGATACTTTTATATAACAATTTCTAAAGAGGGAAATATATATATATGTAATTACTGTCGCATATATTCAAGTCGTAATTTAGACGTTTAAATTACGAAAGAATTTAATAATTGTGTCTAATATGGAGCATTTCAAAATTGTTTACTTTTTGAAGCGATTTTGGTTACTAATTTTGTTGAAAAGAACCATATAACATCAACGAGTAACATTATTGAGCTATGTTTCTATGACGTAGGTTAAAAAGACATGAAATACATTATTTTCGGATAAGTAAAAGAACATAAATATCTTTTTCTTCGGATAATGTTTTTTACAATTGTATAATCCTCGAATAAGTTCCTCGGTGAAATTGTAAGAAAATAAATACCACAATAAAAACGAATATATACAAGCCGATGAAAGTCAGGCTAGTGTGCATGGTTGTCTCATTATTTTCTTTGAAGAGAATTTAACTAAGTTAGCGTTTTTTAAGGTTTCGAATGCACGCAAATTTCGTGTCGTTGTTGAAAGGCAAATAACAATTGAATGAGATTATATTTCACTGCGTACTCATATATTAGTTATTCTTGGAAGAAAGCGTATAAGCTGAGCACTATACTGCTCAGGATTAAGAAACTTAATAGTGACACAGCACATTTTGTACGTAAAGCCGTTACCATAAAACTCTTTGTAAAATATTCACCGAGTGGCTCTTTTGAGCATTGTTCTGTTAGATTAAGATAACAATCGGACTTGTTTAACCTTGTGCAGTTGTTCGAACGTAAGGATTTATGAAATTAAACTGCGCATAAGATTTAAAGAATTCAATGAAAAAGTTTTAAGTTGGACTAGTCTTCATCAACGTTTCTTGATAAATTTTATCGATTGAAAATAATAATTTCTTTCAAACACAGAATCCAATCTTTATCCGTTAGATACTATTAATTTCATCTTTATAAACAATGTTATTTCAGATAAATAATAACCTTAAATTAGCCATTAGATAGCTATTAGCTATTAAAACACACTTCCTATTTAAGGCAGTATAAATAAAATAGTACGTTTCTTAAGCTGAAAATCCGAATACAGTCATTAAATCAATTAGATCTAAATTATTCACCCAACCATTTTTCATTAATAAACAGGAACATTATTCGAACTTAGAATAGAAACCAAAGTACCATTTCATTAAATTAAACATCCTGTAACTATTTTGGATACCATTCATACATGATTTGAGGTTACAATGCTTCCAAGCTATCATTTGAAAACCATTGACAGATTAGTAGCATTTTATCTAATACTTCCCTGTTATTTAATATGCACAGACTTCTGACAATTACGTTTTCGTAACGGTGTTACACAGTTACGAGCCCCAAGCCTGTGAATACGAAACCAGGATCCCGCTCACAGAGGCCTGCTTGCGTGTTCCGTAATGGGTCTTATGCGACAGGATCTGATAGTTGTTCACGCATGGCACGCAAAGCGATGGTCATATCGAAGAATGACACGTAATCCTCCAGGAAAAAACGACTAGGTTCAACAACACTCTTCAATATGGATCCCTAAAAGATATTGCGTGAAAGAACAAAGGAACAACATGGAAGAAGTAGAATATCTTCGCGATCGCTCGGACTACACAATCAGCACTGTTATCAAATACAGATAGAGTTCATAACCGATAGTGAAAAGAATGACAACTGCTCTACTCTGACAAATGAAGAGATTAATCTCTCATTTAAAAAAAAAACTATATTATGTCAACAGTTTGCATTTCATAAAATGGTATCATTTCGATACA
Source organism: Nephila pilipes (assembly GCA_019974015.1). Lineage (NCBI taxonomy): Eukaryota > Metazoa > Arthropoda > Arachnida > Araneae > Nephilidae > Nephila > Nephila pilipes. The sequence goes on along the minus strand of BMAW01051349.1, from coordinate 179,573 downwards.
CAGTATAGTTTTGATGTACGAGTAAGCAAAAAGTACATGAAAGAGAATTAATAATACTAACAAACAAGATTTATTTTCTAGGTTCGAATAGGTCAGGAAGCAAAAGTAGGAAAAATAACATGATATCTGATAAAAATTGCGCAGTTTTGTTTAATTAGGGATAACACTTGAGGGGGGGAATAGAAATTTACGAAAACAAGTTACTTAAAATTTGATAGATTATCCCCATCTACGACATCAACTCCATAAATTCATTAACTCAAGAGGTTTCAGATTTTCTCCCAATAAATTAATCATATCACAAATGCTGAATGTTAATCGTATCAGTATACATAATGTTATTAATCTTAAATGATTATTTCAATCACATAGTTTTAAGTTTCGGGACTTTCAAAGTGTGACTCGAAGAATGAGATTATTTTCCCTTCTGGGAAAGCAAGGAGAGAATGTCACTTTTTGAGTTAGTGGGATCGTTTTCTTTGCTCAAGCAAATTTTTTTCGGCTTGTTAACCTTTAATTATAACGTGCTAGAAATGAAATATGGATAGTCGGACTGAATACACTAAAAAAACAAAGAGTAAGCATATTAGTTTGATGTATTGAATTCTAGACGTTTCTTGAAGATGTTTCCCATTACTACAGCTGTTCGTTATACATATAAATAAAAAGCTCGCACTATGATGGAATATAAGAAAATGATATCTAATAGAGCAAGAAGGAATTCAAGATATCAAATGTACGCAAGATTTATAGCGAAATGTTATATTTTTTTAAATAACCCTCTAAGAGAAATGTTGCTGAGTTCTTCTCTATCCGTGATACAATTTTAAAATTCACGCGTCAAATTCTTTACTTTATGCGTGAATATAATTAAATTTTTTTTAAAAAAAAAGCTATGTATGAAATAAATCACTGTTATATTATTTAATGCTGTTGTCAGAATGTTTATAAATAACGCAATGTATACTTTAGATAAATTATTTAACAATTATTAAAATTTTTAATTCACATTGAATCATTTACAGATATAAGAAAAACTGAAATTTTAATAACTCGAAATGTTATGAATATTTTAAAAACAATTTAGTGTTTGATATAAATATATGTTAAAAAATAATTTGCACAGAATTTCATTGAGTTGCGACAAAAATTGGAGGTTTTAGCAATTCGAACCCCGTGTCTTAAGGTCAAATGGATTCTTCCACTTCAGAAATTGTTGAAAAATAACATTTAGAGACGTTCAAGAGATTGGTTAAGTATGAAGTTTTAAGTATTGAAGTAAGGTATATGTGTTCTAATCACACGAACTTATTTTAATGTTAATTTTTTTTTCTTTCTGTCTGATAATGTGTTCTGGATTTGAATATTAGGCGAAGTCCTTTTTTAACGAAGTAGTAGCTATTTTGACTTGCTAAGATTTTTAATAAAGAAGAAATAATTTTAGAGTATTATTCTATTTCCGAAACGCATTTATATATATCTAAGCCAATAAAGTTTAAAATTGATCTTAAAAATATATTTCTTCAGATTACTTTAGACATGAAGTTGTTGTTTTTTCATTTAATAGGGTAATTTAAATAACAATTCTTCAAGATGCTGCGCATTAAAAAACATATAATCTGCTTGCGAAAGCAGATGACTTATTATGCAACACCATCTTCATTTAACTACAGAATTTAATTTATCTATTTAGCAGTGCAATTATTTGAGCAGCCATTTTCAGAAACTCGAATAAAATTAAAACTAAACATCAATTCGTTGATTTAAAACAACATCAGATGTGTTCGTTTTTCGAGTTTTTACGGAAATTTATTTTTATATTAGGTTTCTTTTCTTAAATGTTCAATCACTTTTAGCAACGTCAATTAAAAATGTTAGCGTGAACTTTAGATTTTTTTAAAAAAAAATTAGGACAATTTTATGTTTAGAAATAAAAAATCAGAAACTTAAGAATATATGGTTTTATAATATGCAATTAACTATTGTGTATGTGGAAATGATACGAAATATAGCATATGTATCATTATACTAACACAAATTGCATTAAGTATAATTAATTTATATGTGTTTGAGGTGATGAAATATTTTTATTCAATGAATAAATATTTGTTTATGAAAAGTAAACATTCACGTAAGAACTCGAAAAATTGGCTAACAAAGTAAAAAATATCTCTTGAATAGAATCTAAAACATTACAATACGCTTCATTAATTATTACTTATTAACATAATACATTAAGCAACTACGTCTAATCTGTTAAAAATACTTTTCATTTAAATTTTCAATGATTAAAGACGTACATTTTTTTTATTTTTATTTTACATTGTTACAGTTACTACTTTTATAAAATATTAACATAAGAATCATAATCGTAACATTGTAAAAATTATCAATTTACATTCAATTACAGTATTAATTCATATGTTAACAGATATCAAACTGTGTAAACACATTAATAGTTTTAATAGCTAAATATTTCTAGATGAAATATAATTATTTAATAGCTATTTTCTTTCGGTTGAGCAATCGGCAATATACGATTAAAATCATATTAATGATTGTTTGATTCATGAAAAATTTTGAGCGATACTCTTCAAAAATAGGCGTGGTCTTTTAGTACAATATAATTTGGGGTGCAATTTAATTAACAATCAAACACTTATGGAACAAACATTAACTATTCTAACATTCAATTGTCGCATTTAGATTATGCCCTGCGGTTGGCAAGACTGGTTAACAAAAATACAATAATAAATTACCGGCTACAACAAGTCTGGAGGAATAAAGAATGTATTAAAAAAAGGAAAAATATGATGCATAATAAAAGAACAGTCTTCACACTGACTTGGTTTTATTTTATAAATACCAATATGTCTGCCAGTTGACTGACCTATGAAGAAGTTGAAGCTAAAAGATAATTGCCACACATTCTTAGCTCACCTTCCATACAACATTTTAAACCAGATTTAGAGGTAAGCAAAAAACAATTGTTTAAACATTGCTACCAATGAATCTTTTTGATGGGCTATTCTATCAAAGATGTCAACAAATTGTAATGGATGGACAATCATTAACTATTTGGAATTCAACGAAAATTTCAGGTGTGCCCACCACAAAAGAAAAAAAACGATAGACCTAAGTCTGGAATAAATTGTTACGGTTGAAAAATACTAGTAGGTAAAATTTAAAAGACAAAAAATAGTCACATAAGTATGTGGTTCAACTATAATACGAGAACAACGTGCTAAATGGCTAGACAAATGTTAGCCCACACAGTTTCGCACACCTACGTGCGTCAAAAAGAAGAGTATACCGAAGATTGAAGAATGTAAATTAGATTAAAATCATGGCGTGCCAAAGGTTTCCGACCTTTGCATAAACCTAACTCCACTTCGCGAATTTTCCATGGTCTGATTTCATGCTTTCTTTATTCTACTCGGGAAAACATAAGACCATTCTTACCGTTAGGAAATTACTTAAAACGCAGGAAAAAGAGTTAATCGTAGGATATATATATATATATATATATATATATATATATACACACACACACTTATTTTATATGATTAATGTTTGGCAGTTCAGATGCTTATTTTAATTTCAAATAAAAATTCCATATTATTGGTTCCAAATTTTTATGGCACATATGAATAAATAAAGGTAATGATTAATAATGTTTGCAAAAGTGTTTAATAATAATTTTCGAAAGAGTATTTTCATTATAAAGTAAGTCTTGATATCTTATCCACTTTGCTAAAGAATATCAGTCAAATAAAACTATTCAAAGTTTAATGAAATGAATCACGTAAATCTAATAAAATTTCAAAATTCAAAAAATCAGAAAAAAGAAACAATACAGAATAAGACGTTTTTTACTCAATTTCTTAGTTTGTGTTTTACTTTGAAAAAAATTGAATGAATTAACATCCCTTAACACTACCCAGCACAAATAAAGTGTTTTACTTCTCTTGAAATGGTCATATTATTTACTCGAAACATCTTAAAAGCATTTGTTTTGTTACATTACGCAAAGAAAATAAACTGGAGCATCAATCCCTAAGAATATTTTCTGAATGACTTTCGTTTTTGAATGAATATCCTGATTCTTATTCAAGCGTAAAGAGTTTTTCAACAAATCATTTTACGGGATCAACAGCTGAAAAAAAAAAGTGGATGGGAAGGAGTATAAATATTTTTTTTTCAAAAATATTTCATCTGAAATTTATGAAAACATTTCAACATTATGAGAATAAAAAAGAATATGGATGAATGAATGTTCTATTTACATTTTACCAATCCGTGAACATAAAGCAAATATTGATTTCACGGGTAATTTGAATTCGAAAGTCGTAGTTTAACATTTATTTATTTAAAAATCAAACCATCCTTGCGGTATTTAGGTCAAGAAGTGATGATAAAAATGTGTCGTATATAATATATATTTTTATAAATTGTTCTTTCCATTCAAGAAGTAAATAAGAAACTGGATTACTTATTATATAATCAGCATAATAATGTCCTCCGAATAGGTCTGATATCTTTAAAATAATGAAACAAAACAAATACAGCTTTCTTTCATTTCAAAACAGGAAAGAAAAAAGAAAAAAAAGACTTAAGCCAGTTACTACATTGATTATTATCTTTACTTCAATTGGTACCATTATGACATATATCAGAATGAATTTACTTGACAGCTAACGTATAGTAATGCCTACTCTTCCGTTTTTGAATTTAACTCCCCAAACATAACTACACCAATTAAGTGCATTATCACTTCGAAATTAGTCGGATGATTTTGAATTAGTGTCAAGGCAAAGTGTGCAAATTTGCCCAATCTCTTTGTTCTTTGTTTAATTCTATGAATAGCAATATGAGTCTTATACGAAGAAAATTGCACCATTGGAAAATGCACTTGAAAATAGTGTGGTGACATAATTCAATCGTTTGTGTGAGTTGAAAATATGATAATGCCCTCTCTCGAATCTTAGGTTATAATTAAAGCCGCTGAAAACAAAAAAGCTCATGATTAACAATTCTTATTGTTTTGAGGTGGAGAAAGGATCGATAACTCTAGCAAGTGCTTTAATTAGTTGGTATAAATTCCCTACAGCTATATACAATTCCTTACTTAGGCAGACAACCACCGTACGTGCCAAAATAACATATAATGATCATTAATACAAGAGGGCAAAAACTGGGACGCATGCGAAGAATTTTAAAAACGCATCGGTCGTCTTCCGTTAGAATCCTCTTTGCAATTATGTTCAAGAAAATACAAGAAGTAATCAAGATGATTGTAACTCTGTATTAAAAATAGAGTCTGTACTTAACAGTTTGGGATCTAAAATACATCATCTAAATTCTAATTTGTAGCTTCTTCAGTGACAATTTAACGCAAGTTTTTTTTTTTTTTTTTTTTCTTCTTTATTTCGTTTTTATTAGATAGACACGAGATGTTAAGTTTCATGTGCTAATCAAATACCAATTACAGAAACATTAAAAGTTTAAAAATTAACAACATCAACAAGTCCATGTATAAAATATCACTCATCTTCTTGACATCAGTTAATGACATGAAAATTGTCGCTTTCATCTTGACTATCCAACAAGCCGAAGAAATGTACGTAAGAAGATAAATGGTTAAAGATTTTTTTTTAAATCTTCAGTCAAAAAAAAAAAAAAAAAAAAAAATAAACCTGGTGTTTAACAGGAGGATTAACAGAAGAATATAAATACTTTCTTACAAAATTCCATCGTTCTGAAGGCCAAGATGACGAAGAAACTTATTCTTTCTCAGGAACCAAATTCGCTTCTACCCACTTAATATTTTGAATCAAACTTTAACAACTTCTGTCCTTTAGGAAGTTGGGAAAAACACTTCAACATAAACGTTTTATCGCTATGCTAAATGTAATACGCTCCAGCATCAAATATAATCCACAAAGTCAATGGGATTTATACTTTTTTTAAAAATCATTTGGGTACCACTTGAAGAAGTTGCTATTTTCGCAGAATTGCTTCCATCAACTTCTGTTACTACTTCTCTTACACAAATTTCAAGTGTTTCGCATTTTACACGAGATTTACAGCCTCCGTTTTGTCCTCCCGAGTTCTTTAGATTCAGTCCGTGTATTAACTTATCTCACCCGTCAATTAGTACGCTCTCGTATTACACTCTTCAGAGCCTACAAAGACAAACAATATTCTAAGTAAACTTTTTCGTATCATGTTTATTGAATAAACAGTTTCTTAGTGGCACAGTGAAGGTTGATAAATACTTACTCGGTGGTGGTCCAGATGTAGCTATGTCAAAAGTAACAAGTTAACCATATTAAGTGAATAAACAGTTGCTGAAAAAGAATGGAGACTAATAAATTCACTACCTCAGTGGTGGTCTAGATAGCGAAGTTTAAATATAACCACGTCTTTATTTAAAAAAAAAAAAAAAAAAAAGAATAAAAGTCCCAAGAGGCCTATGGAACAGCAGAAATAGAGAATATACCATTTTTGCATCTATAGAAAAGTATTTAGAACAAACAACCTTTCACTGTCCAAGCTTGAGTTAATTTTATTGCTCTTTACCACCATCTCATTTCCTTAATATAAGTTATTTTCGTCAACTGATGAAAAGAAAGCAACAGATCTGTAGTCTTAAAAGAGCGTAAATAATATGTCTGTCTAAATTAAAGGCTAAACAAGCCCGTATTAAATATCATTGCTATTGCGGACGTACTCTTAAATCAACTCTTGGCGACACAGTAAGAGTAGTTGTGATACTCTTCCAAATCCTAAGACTGGGAACCCTATTCGAAAGGAGACATTCTGACTCCATATACGGAGACTGTGACGTCACCTAACAGTACTACTCTTTAGCAACTTTCCCTTTTTTCTTCCTCCCCCTCTATTTATTAATTTCTCCCTCAAGGGGGGAGGGGAGAGGCTGTTCATTTCCGTTTTTACAACCACCACATGCTTGGCTTATCCGGTTTGCACTCATTGGTTGTCCAATTCGGGGTGTTTGGACCAAAGTTGGTGCTTTTCTTCTTTTTCTAGCGGAATAAGACAGACAATTTAGGAAGAAAATAATTTTGTTGCTAGAACTAATAGCAGAGTGGAAAGGAAATGATGGGAGGGCAACGTTTTTTTTAAATTACATATTACATCTTTTATCTAAGCGGTGGCAAATAGCATGAAATGAACTATAAAAAGTGTGGGAAATATAACAGACGAAAAGCTAGAATAACTTTTTCTATCAATATTCAAATTTGTTTTATACATAATATATACATTCACAGTCCATGTCTAGAAGTAGATTTTCTTTCACGGTTTGATAAATATATGCAAATAGCAAGAAGTTAAGAAATTGCATTCAAATTTTCGAGTGATTTGTAAAGACGTGTACCGAGACGTACTCTCATATTTCAATGTTTTTTATTTTTTGTCATTACTAATGTAATAAATTCTAATAGTTATTCAATGTTCTTTTTTTTTAATGAAATTAGTTATATTTATAATACGCTTATGAAAAAAGAAAAGTTTTTGAGATAATCATTTGTAGTCTATAATCTAGTCGTTTGCTAGTTTTAAAAAGAAATGTTTTTTTTTATTTCAGATATAATCCTTATTTTTTAATAAACAGTATAATCCAATATTCGTCATATCCAATTCATTAACTGCAGAAGCTCAATGACTTGTAAATAAAGGCAAATAATATTGTTATTTTGAAGCAAGTTATAACAAATTATTCAATTATTTTGATGTTAGAAGACACTGAAAACTTGATAGCTCAAAGTACCTCGTTTATATATATATATATTAATATCATTTTACCGCGTAATATAATTTTATTCATTTGCTTTTTGTGCAAAAATTTTAGTGCAACACATTTGCATTATCATTGCTAGGTTATTATTTTAGGACTGAAGATTTCTAATTGAACATTTGATTGAAATAATTTGAGAACAACTTCTTTTAAAAACTCTGAATAATTTTTGGATGTTAACTTTAACCAATGAAACTCAAAACAAAATAATTGGTAATAAAAAAAAAAATTTAAGTTAATAAACAGAATTAAATAAACGAAGTAATAGTATGCAAACAATGCTGTATTTGGATGTTAGTAACATCTAATAATAAGTAAAATAATAAAAAGAATCTCAAATATATAACGATTACGAAACCTGCAGGTTAAGTTTTAGTAAATGATCATGCATATAATCATCGGTAAATGATTAGTTTTTAAAGAAGAGAAAATATGACTTTGACTTTTATTAAAGCTTTTTTCCAAATTGAGTGAAGTGGTATCATACGTTAGAAAGCGCATTATATACCTAATAAAAGGTAGCAAAAGAAGTTTGAAGTTTATGCGTAAATAAGAATTTATATAGTGCACATTCTTCATATTATGTTGCCTTTTCCTCAAAAATGAAAAGAGAGAGGGAGAGAAAGAAAAGCTAAAAAAAAAAAGGCTTTTAATACAAAGTCTTTGGTCCAAATATCACATGTATAAAACAATCAACTGGAAGATTAAAAAGTTGTTTAAAAAACATTGACCTTTTTCATTACATTTAGAATCTACTGTTAAATTTTTTTTTATTCTATAAAAAAGAAGAGAAAGAAGTTTGGCTCTGTAATAAGAATTAATATATTCGGTTTATATGTACTTTTCAACATAATCTAATGTAATCGAAAATTATTTGACGATAAACTTTTCGAAGAGGAACAGTGGCATATATTCAAGGTCTTAGGAGTTACATCAAAATTCTTTTAAACGTGTGCCTTTTGCGACAATAAATAAAACTATCATCTGTGGTTTTCCTTGTCAAATTCCATAAATATGTATTTGAGGTCACTTATTAAAGAAATGTTAAGAAACATATGACAACACTTCATAATTTAAAACCCATAAAATCTGACCACAGGAACGTAAATGTATTTTTGGCTTTTAAATGTCACAAAAGAATATTTGAAAAAGGAGGGAGTGTTAGTGGTGTGGAAAAGAACAGATTGTTTTAGATTAATCTCTAATGAAATACAATACTGCATTGATCTTGCTTTTCATTAGCAACGGCATTCTGTTAGCTTACACTAACTTTAAACCTGGAAGATGGATTTATAATAACACATTTATAGAAGATATCTAAATGCTTTCTTTATTACAAATAAAGGCTTTTTGCGTTCCAGAGGCGATGAGAGGGGATATAGAGGTCGTAACCTCACCCCTTAAAGATTGCTGTACACTGAAATTTTTAAAACTGAAACATTTTTATAATGATTTTGATTATTTTTTTCGGGAAAAAATAATATTTGAAATCCCTCACTCCATACAAACATTCTTTTCGCTTTGAAAATAAACAGTGAAATTTGAAATTAATTTTGAGACAAGAGTTGATAAGGAGACCCTCCCCTTTTTTCCCCAAGAAAAATTTCTCGTACGGCCCTGCTACGTTCAGATTTGTATAAATCCTCCATAGATCAACCTAGAAGATATATAGAGGCTAACTCTGGATCTTCTTAAACCGTCTTTTATTTCGTTTAACTTCACAATAACTCCAAAACATTCACACTCCAATACTTGATAAAGAGAGTCTGAAGTTTCTTTTTCCTCTCTCTTTATAAAAATCCTTGAGACATTTTTAAGAATTTTTAATCGCTTCGCTTCACAAATTCGAATCATTTTTAAATTTAAACTTCCTGATTCCAAAACTTCTTTTTTTTTTTTTTTTTTTTTTTTTTGCCGAAGTCAACTTTCTAGTTCTTTCTTTGGTTCCATCTTTCACCGATTTTTACAGTTTCGAAAGAAATTACAAGATTTCGCATCTTTTTTAATGAATATTATTCGGTGGGAGACCGTTTTATTTCCATTCGGTCAATTCTTTTCTTTATTGAAGATGAGTTTGCCTGTAGGAAATCCGTTGCGGTTTGGATCGTGGGCTGAGTGTGGCGGACTGTTTGCGCAGCAGGTTTCACTATTCCCAGCAAATCCCACTCACGCAGGACACACAGCTGACAAAACCGGACATTCCTCATTCCGGTCTCTCAGACAGAGTATGCAAATCATTCTCTTACACGCATATCGATTAATTTCGAATCGATTAAAGACGTTTGAATCGCAACATCAAAACTTTTCTCGTGATTGAGAACTTCGATTGTGTGCACAGCTGTCAGAGATGTTGAAAAGGGGGAAAGATTCGAAAGCGGAAAGCATTCGAAGACGTAATCAATAAAAGAGAGCTCAATAGGTTTTATATGTAAAATAGTTTCATTTTTTTTTATATCATAAAATCTTACCAACGTTTGCTTCATTCTGAAATAAATTTGTTTTGCTTTTTTTTTTTTTACATACAGCCAAAGTTGTCATCAACTTTTATTCGTTTCGAGATTTCAGGTTTCCTTAGAATTTTGACTTAGTAGTAGTAAATGTTCGTAAAATAAAAATTGTTTTTGCATAAATTGATGGTTGAAATTGAAACGGTATTAAAATATATTTGAAAAATAAACTATATATTTAATTAACTGATTAAGTAAATTCTGTAAGATAACCGCCACACACACACAAGTAACATACATAATGAAATATAAAAAAAAAAAAAACTCCCTAACAAATCCAAAGACAAACAAGAAAATGTCATCCTTGTTCATGACGATTAAAACAAATGTTGGGAAAAAAAATATTTTGAAATAACTATATATAAAATCTCCATAACTTTTTTTACATTTCGCAACTGAAGCAAATTCGTGGTTCAAATTAATACAATATTTATCCATACCTTCCAAATATATTAGCGTAGCGATGGGGGGATATGGGGGTTATAACCTACATATAGATTGCGAAATACTGAAATTTTAAAACATATTTTTATACTGATTCACTCCACCCCCAGGAAAAAATTAGTATACGAAATCTTGTACTCAGCATAAACATTCTCCCCCCCCCTTTGAAAATAAACCATAAAATTTTAAATTAATTTCGAATTATGAGTTGAAATGGGAGAACTCCTCTCCCCCTTCCTTATGAAAAATTTCTGGCTACGCCCCAGTCCAAGCATATAACATTAATACATTTTCCTCTCTACTAGATGAGAACATTATTTATATATCTTCCATTAAATTCAGATTTTTTAAAATTGCAGTTTCTTCTATTCTTGAATGAGGATGGATATTTCTTCTTTAAAATTAAGTAACAAACGTAATATACCTACATATTTTGAACAGATTCCGCAAGAATTGAAATTTTACTCCAAAACAAAATTAATTCCAATGCAGCAATCTTTAATCGAACTTTCAGTCGTAAAAGAATTTTCCTGAATTCTGAATTCTTGTTATCTAAAGCTACTTCCTTTACCAGTAGTTTTCGGCATTTCCTTCGCTATAGGGAATCTCATTTCGTACGCCTGGTAGTGTCATCAGCTTCATCCATTCATTTGGCCTTGAGAGTTTCTTACCCTAAGAATGAATACATTTAGTCTTTTCCTCTAGTGGGCTCGTACCATGAAGACTACCCGATTTTTTTTTTTTTTTTTTTTTTTTTTTTTTGTCGGCAATGCTTTTTGATGTCACTTAATAACTCAAGTAACAGTGTTGTACAAAAACTACACGCTTAATGAAAGCACTAAAAATCATACAAGAATAACTCTACATTTTTTTAAAGTACATTCAGATATTTCTATGTCTTCGATTGAATCTCCAACTTTCATTCCTAAAAAAACTGCAAATGATGTGCAGTCGATAACGAAAGCAAAGAAAGTAATTTCAGAAGCAATTTGGCCAAAGTACTTTGGCGCTGTTGTTGAAACACATAAGAAGGAATGACTGGTTGTCTGTCCACAGAACATTATAGCAGTTATCGTAGATTGGTAGTTATGGTTGATCATAAAAAACGTTGATCTCTGCTTCTACAGACCACAAATCCTATTCGCGGTTTACGCCTTTTTGCCACACACCATACTAATAAATTGTACAAGATTTCTTGCGGAAAGGGAAGGGATAGTGATGTCTTAATTTCCACACGATTGGTGGGATTGAGAAATCCAAGTAATGTCTTGAAGAAATGAGAAAAATATCAATTTTAATATATACATACGGAAGTTTCCAGACGATTTCGATAAATGTTGACAGAAACTGGGAAAAAGATGCTTTACGTTTTATTAAGAAATTGTGTATAATTCTGAGGATGGATAATGTGTTTCTCAGGCTATAATGGTATAGTGAGATCGCTCGGAAGCCCATAAATAATTTCGAGAATTATTATTCTTATGAGCTCTTAATTTTTTTTACTACTTTGGAAACATTAAATTTAGTTTGATGCCTTTAAAAAAAAATCAAGATTTGCAAATTGTGTAAGGAAAGAGAAGGAAAGACTCGCCTGACGATTATCAAAGGATCCTGAACCCATTCGAAAATGCTACAAAACCCGTTTAAAAATGTAACAAATGTCTTTCTTTAAAAAAATTATAAACATCATAAAAAGTTCTTTGACAGCTGTATTATTTAATTTTGGAATATATATTAGCCACAGTAAACTAGAAAGTGTATGTTCCGTTTATATTACGTAATGTTTATGATAAGTAATTACGTTGTGTTATATTGTTATGTTTAAGTTATGTTATGTAGTTATGGCTTATGTTGTGTTT
>BMAW01051349.1:134990-164667 GCA_019974015.1 Nephila pilipes | reverse complement strand
GTCCTAAATCACCTGAACTTATTAAATATTCATTTATCAAATAAAGTTCACATTTATCATTATTTTTAAAACAAATCTCTGTCACAAGAATCAGTTTTCAGTACTTCCGTCTATATATATATATATATATAATGTCTTCAGAATAAACATACACGATCCTGAATTTCATGCGAATATCTATGATAAAGAAAATGTATAAAACTATGACAAAGACATTGCGTCAGAGAATTATTTTTTAAATTACACCGTTTACATAATTTGAGTTAATAAGTCGATTATATCATAGATAATGTCAATCGAAAAATATGAATAAAGTAGTTAGCAGAAAAAAAAAATCAATGAAGTCATACTTTAGACTGACATTAAGGTTATGTTGTGAGGCGTTAATAGGACTTCATTTCGAAACCTCAATGCATAACCCCACAGCATTCTTAACTCTTAAATGACTTAATATCTTTACTTCCGTCTCGGCAATGTTGTCGTGATGGGGTGGTCAATTGTTATTGACATATTTTCACCTCTTGCTGCCTAATTGCATGAGTTAAGGTCGTTTGTCACTTGTTATTTGGACACTAGCCAAAGTTTTCTAAGAAAGGCACAAGTGTGAGAGAAGGAAAAACTGTATTTTATTCTGTAGGAATTGTTTACAATCGAGACGCGGGTTTTTCGAAGAATTTTGAACTCAATCACGTGTCTTTTCAATTTCTGTAAAAGCCATAAATGTTATCAGTGACATCACTACGGGTTTGCAGTCCCTCAGAGGACCTGCATTTTTCCAACCCTCTCAAAGAAGAAAAAAAAAAAAAAAAAAAAAAAACTGTTAAGAGTTTAATTGCATTCCAAAGCAAAGAATGGTAAAAGTTACCACTATTCAGTGCCAACTTAAATAAAATATTTCACTTCTAGAATATTTCATAGTTTGTTCTGAGTTGTAATTTCAGTTTTCATAAATGTTCATCATTTTCGAATATTATTAATATGTACTTTTAATTAGAATTTGAACAAATAGTATTTATTCCGTATCACACACCTCGGGAAAATACAGAAAAAGTTATCAAGGTGTGACCACTTTTGGTGGCACACCTAATGACACATCAATGAGTAACTCTGAACGTGTGTCTCTCCACAAAAATCTTCAGAGATTATTCATACAAACTGACAGCATGAGTGTGATTCGGAAATAAACTAAGAAAAGTTGAAGACGCTCTTAACTTTTTCTTACGCCTTTTTAATAACACAATAAATTATTTTCATAATATTTATGATTATAAATCCAAATAAAGAAGGACAAAACAAAAAGAAATTTCAAGATAGTCTGCAAACGCCTGCATCACAATGCTAAAATCCGTTTTCGTTTTTATTTGAAATGTGACATATATCACACTTTTCTAAAGGAGAAATCAAGCTGATTTGCCAAATGAATAATTAAACTTCGATAATTAGTTGATAAGTACACAGCGACATTAAAGAAACTGCATTATAATGAAAGAAAACATAATCATGCTTGCATGGTGATTAGTGAATATCTGTTACAATTATTCACAAGAGCATTTGAATTTTTGTAACAACTTTTCATATAATTCAGAGTTTGTATTTAAGTCATATAAATGTTTTTTTATATTTTTACCAATGAAATCTGCGTTATCACGGTGATATTTAAAAAAAAAAAAAAATACAAAGTTACATTAATTATTAACTGGCGTCTGATAGCGACTTTAGAAATAAGCTGAGTCAATTTTCTTTAAAATCTACTAAATAAAATTAACGGTTTTTTACGGTCAGTTAAATGATTCACGTGAAAGGAATCCATTCAATCTAAGCACTACCCAAAACAAAGTTCTTTAAGACCATCGAACAAAAACAAACTACTTGGGCGGACGCCATAAGATAACCCTCTGAGCTACAAACGGTTGTCAATTCAATCATTTACAAAAATAATTTGTCCGGATCCAGTTCTGTTGGAATCCAAAACGTATCGACGAATCGCGATTGTTTTCTAAGTCCGCTATTACTCTGGTAGACAAGCTGAAAAAGAAACTATCCAAGCGTGTCCTGGAATCCCGTCTATCAGCACGCAATTGTCCTTCATAATAGAACAACAGATCTTCCCTGAAGTTATCAGCTGATACCACTGCTAACTGCGTTACAGGTCTTTTCCAGAGTTCAAAAAGGGAATTTAGCCTTAGTGTGTACTTGGAAAGCAAATGCGTTTACAACGACTTACTTTTGATTACATAATACTCTGTTTACATTTATTATTATTATTTCTCTTATTTTATAAAAGTATTATGAAAAAATCAAGGTGCTTACTTCGAAATTTTTCTTGAGTATTCGAAACAATAGGTGGAAAAATAAACCGAAGACAGTTTTTATAGCGCGGGGCACTTACCCTGCATTTTCAAGGGTGATAGTAGGACCGATTGATATGATTCGTCAACTATTAGTAAGCAATACACTTAGCTAACTAGCAATTTACTTCTTCAAATTCTCAAAGAAATCAGATTTAGTGTTTCGTTATTACATACCTAAAATTGTGACTATTTTTACGCCTGTTGAGTCTAAAATAAACTGGAAAACTACAAGGTAACTATCCCTCAAAGGATAACGAACTAACACAAGCATTTAAATCATTTTCAAAGAGAATTTTAAGACACGACAAATAAAAAGTACAAGTATTTCGTTTGATATACGAAACAAATCAATAACGCACGTTTCCATTACACAAGCATTTAATAGGAGTTTTTCGATGTTTTTCGTGCACGATCTCTGTTATGTAAGCAATCTCAAAAACATATGTCAGAAAATACAAATACCAGACAATGAATCACTATCAATACTGAACATCTTACCTTTGGTGATTCCGACGCCATACCGTTTATATAAATTTATTATACAAAAACTATTTTAAATCACCAGCGTCGCTTAAAATACACTTGCAGCTAAAGAACATTCAGCTGCAAATGATTTGGTAACTTTTCAATATTTCTTCTTCTGCACCACCTGTCTGATAAGTAAGAAATCTGGAAGAAGTGTTTACTCAAAAATGATATGGACCGTATTGTTGCCAAATATTATCGGAGAAGTTATCTTACCTTTGAGGGTCTGGGCGCCACGTCGTGTAAGCTGCTTGTACTTGAAGACCGACTGGACAATGGCTCTTGCATACCAGAGCTTCCGAAGCTCAAACTGCTGGACAAGCTGACCGTGTCCCTTGAAAGGCATTTTTGCACCTTGTACGGAGACAAGTTAGACGAAGACACGTGCTTCAGCATCCCCTTATCAAAACATTTTCAAGCGTCCGCTATAGAAAGAGAAATAGAAATTCGTTAATCTTATTGCATTAAATTCCGCTATAGAAAGAGAAATAGAAATTCGTTAACCTTAAATCGTGAACAAATCTACATAAGGATTTACAAGACTCTTTATAAATTATCCGTTTATGCGAAAAAAAAAACCCATCCCTTTTCAGACCAAAGTATTTTACCAATGAAACAAAGTAGAAAAATTTGAAACTTTTATCATGTAATATTCGTATGTTTTTACGTTATTTCTTATATTTTCCTGCGATTTTTAAAAATTATTTGAAAGTTAAAAAGAAATATAAATGGAATCTTAAAAATTACTAAAATCATCACATAACTGCGCGCAGGATTCTAAAGTACAACATTCATCAAAACAGTTTTGAAGTTTTAAACACTTTTGAAAAAAAAAGAGAAAAAAAGTTTTTAATATAATTACTAAAAAAAAAATATGAAATTTTGCGAAAAAATCCAATTAAAATTCATATAAAAAAATTTCGGTTAATAATTTGTGAGCAAGTTTATGTATAAGTCAAAAAGAAATTTATTTTAAACATGTGTATAAAATTTCAAACTGAAATGATAATAGTTTCTTAAGTTTAAATGATAATAATTTCCATGTGCAAGCTAAAAAAAAATTTATTTTGAGGGAGAAAAAAAAAATGAAGCTTAAGTTGAAAAATAACAAAAAAAAAAAAAAAAAAAAAAAGAAGTTAAACAATGATTTAGTTTTTCTCGATATATTATCTGGAAGTTTTGGTTCTATCGTTAAAATTTTGGCACCAAAATGTTCAGAAAAAATTGTGCTCAAACATTTTTTTGTCCAAAAAATCGAAACTTAAGTGTTTTGAAACCCTTAACAAGCAAGCTACTATTTTTCGTTAAAATTTATATAATATGTGTATATGTCGAGTTATTTCTTTTAAAAAATTTTACTTAATTATTTATTTGTTTGTTATTAATGGATATCATATTGTGTAACTTGTTGACTATTTACATTTTAAGAAAGAAAAAAATTTATTACGATTTTGTTATATTTATTTTGACCAAAAAGTCGTCTTGGTACTAATTGTATCGAACTGACATAATACAAAATTCTACGAATGCAAAGCAAACTCAGATGAATCAGGGAATGAATCAGATTTAAACGATAATAAGCTATTTTAGAGGATCATCATTGTTTTGGTTCTATTAACCTTGCACTAGAAGCAACGCGAGGTCTATAGGTGACGGACCTTGTAATTTTGAACCTCGGTCAAGTCACGAGGATGATACCTAAGCTGGCAGGCCCTCTCCTAACTTCCACACCACGCCAACAGGAGTAATTATTGTTAATAAGTGTGACTTATATTTAAAATTTAATAAAAACGAGATTTCTGTAATTGACTTACATTGCACGAAGACAGTTCTATTAAAGCAATTATTGATGTCTTATATCTGCAATAATTCATTAATGTTTTAATAATTACACTAACCGATAAATTTTATTTAAAAATACAATACCATGGAAGATTATTCACGTTTTTCTTTCAAGATGTGTCGCTCATTTTGGATAACAAAGGAAATACCCACTATGTCAGTTAAATTTACAACTTTTTTTCCAATCAATTTTTAAGATTTTCAGAATTTTTAGATAATTTAACATTTTCAGCGAATTTTGTCGAAGCTAACGTATTACATGTGTGAAAAATATGATTCAAAATCTACATGGTAACCGCAAAAAATAATAATTCTTTAATGGAAAGTTGCAAAACATCACACTTTTTCCCCCTACCCAAGGGACTTGAGCACCAACAAGGGTTTAAAGCAACAAAAGCCAGTCCCATGGAAAGACAACTGCACCAGCCCTCCAACCAACACCAATCTAAACCAATAAATTTACAAAAAATATTTACATATAATTAACGAATACAAACTGAAACAGGTGATATAAGAGAGCACAAGCAATTTGCCAATTTTAAGAAAGTTATTCAGTTTACTATAATTTAACAGTCAAGTAAGAACCAAAATCGAATTCCCATTGGAACAAGGAGGATGAAAAAAAAAATAATAATAGGGAAAACTAATACTCTAGTATATATAAACTACATGAACTAATATAACTTAACCAACTAAAAACAAACCAACTATGTTATCTTAATATAACCTATAAACTAATTTAAAGGGAGAATGAATATATATATATATATATATATATATATATATATATATATATATATATATATATACATACATATCATAATTAAAGGTTATTTAACAAAAACAACTGACAATAAGAAATAACATTAACCATAAGAAATCCATGTGGGCAAAAGATAAGAATCCCTGTTAAACCCACTCGAGAAAACTTAACAGAAATCTAGATGAGGCATTATAAAAAGAACAGAAAAACAGCGATACAACTAAAGTTAAAGGTGAATAAGAGATAAATATGCTAAAGATGACAAGGAGCTATCAAAAGAAAACAGCTACTTAACTGATATCGAAAGATAATTCGCAACATCGAGTCAATTTAAGAAACAAATTCAAAAACATTTAATCAAATTAAATGAAAAAAAAAACAACCTCCAAGCTTATTCTCTTTGATAATAAAATATTTTTAATGGAAATAAAAATCATGGATTAACATAATTCGTTAAAGTATAATCTAAGCTAGGAAAGCGACTTTCTTTCTTTTTTGTTATTAATCTATGCAATAATGCTTTCTTTATATATATAAAATATAATATATGTAAGAGAAAATTAAAAAAAAAACTGTTACTTACAAATAATTTATTGGAAAGGATATTACCTTCATGTGCCCTACATCTTCTATCGATTATACACAACCAAATTCAGTTTGTAATTATTTAAAAGCTTATATATATATAATTGCTCTCGCACAATTTTTATTTGAAATAAGACTACTATCAGTCAGAATATAACGATGTTTTAATTCTGTCTTGGCCAAAGTCAAGAGAATTAATTACACTCGGAACACATCTCCAGAAAAAAAAATACCTCACATATCACGTAAATACATATGAAGTTGTAACTTATACATCCATCTATTATACCGTTTCTTTAAAATTTAAAAACAATTTGTATAAATAACGTCCTTTTTTCCCTTAAACTTGTAAAGTGAAAAATCCATTTAGCACAACGGTATAAGAAACGAAATATGGAAAAATACAAGAAAAAAAATGAACTGATTCAAACAGAAATGAGTAGAACAATAAAATACGCAGCTGGTTAGAAAATAGCGTTGCAAGAATATAAAATTAATGCTAAGAACATTTTTCTATCGGAAAACGTGTTCCAATTTTGGGTCCTGTTCTATAACAGTAGGCGAAGACAGTTCATAGCATGGTAAAAAGGAATATTCTAAAATATCTAGGACAAATAAATATGTAACTCTCACCCACACCGACTAAAATTACCACCAGCGATACAGCTCTCCCTTCTTCAGTTCTTTGTTCAAACTTCAATAATACCATCCTCCCGTGCCCAAAACTGGTAGTCTATTTTGACCAAGAATTCGTTTTAAAATATGCAATCTTATCTAAACTTCTATCGTTATTATCGGGAAAGAGAAAAGAAGTTTCACAGAAACGAATTGTTGACTTATTTTCAGTTAGAAGAAAGCTCTTAGAAAGTACGGAATATAGATCTTGGGGGAATATTCAAATGCATAGGTCAATAAGGAAAAGAAGTCGTTGGGAAATTTGTTCCCCGGGGGAAATGGGGATACACACTGAGGAAGGGGGATATGGTTAGGAGAAAGAATATCCCTGCTAAACTGGGTTTGGTTAGGGATTCCCAGAAAAATGTCTGAAGAGTTAACCTTTGAACTCGGGAAGGTAATGTCACTTACTTTTGAATCCTGACTGGTTCATTGCGACAAAAGAGTGTAGCAAAATGAACAGAAGTCTTACTTCAAAAGATTTCCATAGATAGCATTCCTCCGGTTAGGAATTCGCTGCAACCTGTCTGGATTGCGATCAAACGCAGATAAAAACAACTTTCTAAAGAATGTTGATCATTTCAACAAATTAAGGAAAATAGGATTTGACTTTTTATATTAAAGAAAAATTGTTGAATAAGAGATATTTTCAGCTAGGGAATTTTTACTAATATTGTTTTTATTTTATTAATCAAATGTGTAATAAATATTTGAATTATATATTTTTCAAGCGTTATAGTAACTTATATACCTAATCTTAAAATTGGAAAAAAAGCAAATTTTTTTTTTTAAAAAAATTCTATACACAAACTGAACTCATATTTTTAAGCAGCAAAAAGTTTATCATAAGATTAAATGGATAAAGGAGTTGAATGAGTAACAATGTAGGATATAGATTAGTTGGGAATAATTGTTTCATCTAAGGATGATTTTTGAATGAATTCCTGCGCATAGATATAAACACAAATGTAAAGTTTACAATGTTTACAAAGACTGTAATTAGGAATCTTTAGAGAAATCGCCTATAGTGTTGATAAGATATAATTTTGAAAAGGCTATACAAATAATGTTTAAAAAAATAAAAATTTAAAAAAGAAAGTTAATGGAAAGGGATTTTTCTCTTTATTGAATTTTTTTTATAAACATTTATACACTCCGGCTTCTGATTCATATATTTCCAAAGCTTATAAAACAATCAATCAATCCGTAAATAAAAATGTGCGGGGTTTTATCTTAAAATATTTTCGCGACTTTCTACGATTTTTAAATCTACCAGACGCAGAAAATTCAAATAGCTCTTTAAGCTTCACCTCATCTGGAAATTAAAATTTCTAAATGTTCTCTTAATTCATCTTATATCAACAAATGCTTTAAAGACTCGCGTTTATTACGACATTTTTTTCAATAAAAAAATCAGACTTGTTGAGAATTTTATTTTTGTTTGAAATGAATTTCAATATTGAAAAGCAACCAGGAAGTAGGCAATAATCGTGAATAGCAAAGATTATTATCAAAATTGATTTTTTTATTTTTAAAATGGAATAAAAGGAAGGCGTGTGTTTTATAAAACGGGATAAAGGAATAATCATCTACTTGGTTTGAAATTTTGATACTTAGGCGGGTCTAGAACACAGTCACACTTTAACAATAGAAGAGCCTAGACAAGTTAGTTAACAAACTGCATTTCTATACAGAATATAGGTAATGATTAACTACATTCCTTCTGATAAGTAGCTGACTGCTCTCTTAATTTGAAAATTCATTTGCCTTTTTAGATCCAAGCATCGTAGAAAATATTTTATATCTATAAAAAAATTAAAAAATTTATGATATGTGGATCCTTCGAACTTTCATAAACTGTCTAAAAATGTTCATTAAAATATATAATTTATAACTTTTTGCTTATATTAAGAGTTTTGACTTATCGCAAAGGAAAAGGTTTAATAATGTTCTATATATATATTTGAATTGTTACTATTCAATTCATTACTCAGTAAATCGATTAATCGACAAAATGCAAAAAGTTTTGGCTCAAGGAATAACCATAAAAGAAACTGGGCAGATTTTTTTTTTTTTTTTTTTTTTTTTTTGAAAAAAATACAGATTATACACAAATGTTTCCGTTATCGATTGGATGAAATCAAAACAAAAGATATGCAACTACTGTGAGATATGAATATTTTCCTCTTTTTTACAATTTGCATAACAATAACAAAAAGGAATATGTAATCATTACTGAATGCATATATATTAGGAATATTTGTGCATATCAGCAAAAAGATTTGTACAATTTACACAGATTACTGAAACAACAACAAAAAAAAAAGCTTTCGTTTCCCTTTTAAACAATAACGAAGTATTTCCGACAGCATAGGATTCATCCTAAAGACGATAAATAAATAAATAAAAAAAAAAAAAGTTTACTTTGCAATGTGAAGCATCAAAAATAGATAAAATCTCAAGTTAGCTTATGTTTCAAATTTTAATAATGACTTCTTTTTTTTTAATTCCAGTTTTAAGTTGAAATTGCTTCGGTTTAAATTTCAAGCTAACGCATTAAAATGTAATAAATGAATAAGTAATAATTACTTTCCTTATTTATGACACTTCACAATTGAGGAAAACTTATTTGTATTAGTAGTATAAATTGCAAATATGAACTGAATTTAGTTCCGGGCTGATGTACTTTAAATAGTTTATGAATATATGATGGATAGTTATCCTCTACCATTTCAGAAGTAATTGGCATCCAACATATTTTCCTCCATTTTAAAATTTTTGAAGAAAAAAATTAAATCGATTTGAAATGTTTTCAAAATGAAAAATAGTATTGTGCAAAGGTACGAAAGGGAAAAAAATGCACCCACATTTGCAATCTGTTATTTATCCAATAAGGAACTTGTCAATAACAGATATTCAAATGATATTCTAATTTCCCTTAAACAATGTATCAAATAAAATTGCATCGCGTGAACGAATCCGTCTTTATCAAATTAGCCAATTACAATAAAAAGCTAAAATTTTCAAATTTCACAATCAAGCGAAAATGAAAAAAATATTATTTTATTTAACACAGACAACTTCAGAAGTCTTGATCAAATGAACTGAAAACAAACGCTCAAATTATACAGGAATGTGAATAAAAATGAAAAAAAAATAAGTAAATCTTGCTCAATAAAGTTAATTAGAAGAAATGAGTATTTTTTGACAAGGTTGTATGGTACACAGCGTTGCCGAGAAAGTAGAAATTATGCGGTTTGTTTTTAAAACCTGCTTATTAATACAGTGAGCGGAATAGTTAAGATTCAACCTTGTTAATAATTCATGTGAATAATTTTTTTTTAAAAAAAAATACAAATTTCAATCATAAATTCAATTTAGAATATTTCAGAAATTTAAATGAAAATTAAAATAAAGAATCTGGACTCCAATAATTATTTTGTTTCATCGAAATCTATTTAATTATTTTCGACTCTCAGTCTTTACACTTTAAATTATATTTAAATGTTTTTTACTCGTTCTGTGGAACAGAATGCATATATTCTAAATGAGATGCTGTCGTTACATTTCGGAATTTGTAAATTGTATTTTTTATAAGCTTTTACAATATCTGTTCCTACTATCAGTGAAATAATTTGAAAAAAAAAAAAAAATTAATTATTTTTCACAAAATTACAAAAATTAAGGTATTTTACATCCTACTTCAGATCTTAAGTACACTTTGAGAGAGCGCGTGCAACATCAGAAATACATAAATTATTGGATATACGTTTAAGTTTGTATACTTTCAAAAAATCTAGTCAACAGCTCATTTTTGCAAATTCTACGAAATACGTTTAAAGAGGTTTTATTCACTCAGATCACTTTATATTTGGATAGCACAAGACAATAACAAACATTATTTAATGAAGTTATATTTGTCCAAATTCATTCGTTATTTTGCACAAACTAGGTTTTCAAATAGATGTCACAATACCATCTTTCATATTTGATATCCCAAGTACTTATGAATGATGACTGAATTTATGTGAGATATTCTCTCTCTTTCTCACACACACACAAACAAAAAGCTATTCGTATTTAATAATAAACGATTGACTTTTAAGATATTCCAATCAACCTTCATACTTCGTCTTTTGCCAATATCAAGGCCGATAAGGAAAAGAAAAGAAAAAAAAAAAAGATCAATGGATGTTTAACAGCTGAGAAAATCAGGGCCATCAGTAGGTGGAAGGCAGCATAAAACAAACGGATGCATCCATATACTTTATATTAATGTGTCCGCATTCTTATGTCAGTTATGCAATTTCAATCAAAATTGTCATGACTTAAAGGGTTTAAAATAACAATTATGTCTCGTTGATCAAATTATTACTGGTATAAAATTTTAATTGAGGAACATTGTTCAATTTATATTACCTTAGATCCATTTCCTTTAAGTAATGTAGCATCGATAAAGTAATATATGCATTTATAAGCTACTAAAATTATTTTACTGAATCGTTTATTAAAATTTAAAGATTATTTGAAATGGATAAATAGTTTTTATTCATGTAACTGTCACCATTCGTTAATTTTATATCAGTATATTTAAAAGCAAAACAGGATATTTCTTAATATATATCAAACGTTTAATAACTTGGAACTTGTAAATTTGTACATTTTTATTATGATGGTTATATTTTTTAAACAATTATTTATAAATTTTTGTTTATTTTTAATCTATAATCAACTATAATTTTTAGAGTAATAAAAGTCTTCAATTTTACAATGTATATAAGAATCTTTAAAACCTTACACGTTTAATAATAACATGCTGAAAAAGAAATTTAGAAAACAAATGCAAAATAAAAAAGAAAGAATTCCCGTGCGAAAACTCTCGTTTTGAAATCCACATAAAATCAGAAGGTGAGAAAAAGGATATCAAAAGAAATTTCCTTCCAATTTTATACTCACCATTTTTTTTAAAAAAAATTTACAAATAAGCTTATCGATAAAAAAAAAAAAAAAAAAAAAAAAGAAAGAAAGAAGAAATTCCTATGGGAACAGTCTAGTTCTCAAATCATTCTTAAAAAACAGATGTTGGGTAAAGTAGGAGAAGGTTCTTCCTTTTTTAAAACAAATTCGTTTTACTTTTTATTTATTTCCCATTTTCATTTATTTGATGCATCTTTAACCTTGAAATTTACATATACATTTATACATTATTTAATTTTTTTTTTACGGAATTTATGTGCGATTTGCTTTAAGAAAGAAGTATCAAATTTTAAAATTATCTTCAATTTTAACGAGCATGTTAACAATTACTCTTTATATATGACAAGAAAAATCAACATCTACACAAATGAATAAATCTCCTGCAACCCCTTAGCGTTCTAAACTAAGTTACTCTAAACGTGCATGGCAAATTACAAAAAGCACAACAGCTGTTTACCTTATACATTATTTGAAATTAAAATAACATCTTACCTCTTCTAACTGGTAAGCATCCGATGAGAACCAGCTTAAATATGTGTGAGATTATTATCACTTACTCCACACACGGAGTTTGGGAAACAATCATCACAGCCTCTTCGGGACATTTATTTTTTTGCTTCTGTCACTTTGAACCCCATGGGAATCGAAAGCGAAGACTTGCCCCCTGCGAGGCCTGCACGCGAATTCCAAGCAACGATGTAATCCACTTGTAGCAATATAATATTCCTCAATACGAAAATGTTTTTCTGTCAGTAAAGACTTCAGGAATTATGACAAGTTTTATTAATGTCCACTATAAGCCGGAGTGTCAGTAAAGATCGAAAGCCGAAGAGTTAGTAACACAAGCTGACAGAAATCCGCAACAGACCACCTTACGCCGACGAAGCACGTTTCGCGTCTGTTTTGAGATGAAAAAACGTCGGACCTTCCACCAGCTTCCCTTAGTATTCAAGCTTTGAAAATGAAATTTTTCCCTACACGGGGAGATGGAAGTGTATTAGGGATAAAAACGAGCTCGTTTATGGAAACTGTGTTCCCTTCCCCTCCTTCCTTCCCTACGAGGGGGGAAATTTGAAAGATGAATGAAGCAACAGGAAAAGGCTGGGTTTCCGAAGCAGCTGAGACTACCAATGAGTCCTGATTTCCACAGATAGGACTTTTAAAATCTCTTAGGATCCAATTTTTGCTCGTGGCAGATCCGTAGCATTAAGAGTGACTTCCAGATACTGAAAAAGAATACCTTGTTTTGATAAGGTTTTGTTTCAAAATGGGTTTTTTAAAAGTTGTACTTTGGTCTTAACTGTCCTGTACTTTAAAAAAAAATTATTATTATTTATAGATGTTTCATGAGGTGATGCGTAAAATATCTTAATATTCTTCAAAATTTAGCAACCCTTTATTAAAAAAACTGGTATTGATTGAAACGAAATTTAATCTTTTCATTCCTGAAATACTATCTCTAAAAAAATACTATCTTTTAAATAAGTCTTTGACGATATGGAATGGAATTCATATAAAATGAAAAGATCATTTAATATTCTATAAATATTTATAATTAAAAAAATTTTTAAGTGTTCTTGATTGAAAAAGTTATTACATATAAAACTGTTCATAAAATATATGGAATTTCGATCAAACACTTATGATGTATTTTAAATGTAATTATATATATATATATATATATATATATATATATTATAAAGTTATATTTATGTATTAAAATTATAATAAAATAAGTAATTAATTTGATACTTATGTAGGTTCAAAATATTAGCATACCATCTTCGCTATCGTGTATATTAAATTTTCATCCTTGTTACATTAAATATTTCAAAAAAAATTAAGAGGTTCACCTTTCAAAATAAATGTAAAACTACATCACTAGGTAAATGTGAATGATTTAAATAACATAAGCAGGAATGTTTCGATTTCTTATGAGTTATTTCACAACATTTGTTATTTTCTAGGACATCTAGCACGCGACAACTGTTCTAAAAAAAGGAAAGCAACTTTTCTGAGATCATGATATTAAAAGCCGTGAATAATGAGAATGTAAACTAAAAAGAGAAGGTTATAGAGAAATCATTCTTTTATTTTGATATTTTAATCTCTAAATTTCCACCAAATGAATTAAATAAAACAATGAATATCTGAGGAAAATATGCAACAAAGACCAATTAAAGTTTTACAGTAATAGAAATAAAAGTTCTCACTGCAACTGTTAAATTTGTGTGTGTGTTATTAGCGCCTTAACCTTTTCTGAATAAAATTAAAGATTATATATAAGCTGTGTGAGTGTTTACTAAAACTGTACAGCTGTAGCGAAGATTGTTATGTCTGGTTATACATATTCAAGAAGAAAGCCAAATTGAGATGAAAAATAAATATTTCCTCTTTCTTTCCTACCACATTTCTTTATTATTATTATTTTTTCTGTTTAAAATACAACGCATTAGAAAGAAAAGTCTTATTTATCATATAAGAGACAAAGTACTTATTCTGACCTTACACACAGACCATACACTATGCAAAATATTAAAAGAGGAAATAAAAAAATAAACGCCTCCTAAAATATTAAATAGAGTAATATATTAAAGGAAAAACCAATAATATTTGTTTATATAATTATAAAATCTGGCATTAAACACTTTGTAACATAATATTAATTCTATCAATATTTTTTAAAAAATCAAATTTGCTTAAAATATCTTACATTTACTTAAAGAACATTACTTAAAATTACAACCAATAGCTTAATTTTCTAATTCTTATCTATAGAATCATTTGTATTTTATTTAAGGGGGAAGGGGATCTTTTTTCTCGCAAGCATTACTCCAAAGGAAATAAATATCGTTTGCTTTGATCCGAAAAATAATTTTGCAATTAAAACGATGAATTTTCTAATGGTTTTTAGCCAACATTTTTCGATATCTTTCCAATATCTTTATATTAATATTCAAATAAATAAATCACATTAGACAGAGAAGAGGTAAAATTATTGGTTTTTATATATATAAACTCATTTGTATCTTATTTTTTTTAAAAAAAAATAATTTTTTCCTAAATATTTCACCTTGAGAAATAAACATCGTTTGTTTTTGTTGGAAAAATAATTTTGAAATTAAGATGATGAATTTTCTTATGGTTAGCCAACATTTTGCGATCTTTTCAATCTCTTTATATTAATATTTAAAGAAATGAATCGCATTTCACAAAAGAGCCAACCAAAATTATTTCTTTGATTCTTCACAAAATGGGCTGAGATCCACAAACAATAATCCAAGTTAAAGCAGTAAAATAAAAAGTTAGAAATTAAAAAAGAAATTTATTAAATATAACTTGTAGCTACCTACCTACTTTACATTTTGAAATTCAGTTGGTGTTCCGATGGTTATCAATCCTGCAATGGAAATGTGAAGAATTTTCTTTCCAAGGTCTTGAACATTGGCTAGTTTTTAGATGATAGTTAAAACAAGGTTTCTTAGTCAGATCACGAATAGACCAGCATTTTATCTCAGTTTAAATAATAGTTTAGTGACTAGTTTAAAAAATCAGAAAATGAAACTCAAAAATATAGTGTGGGCTAAAATATATTTTAATATCATAATTTCTTGGTAAAGAGCGATAAAATTCCATTTCAGTGACTGTCTCCATCGCTTGCAATTTTTACTTTAGAGTATGATTTATGATGAAGATCTAATCTAAGATAATTTAACTGCGCACTTAACAACATTTTTCCTATAAAAATGCTTTAAATAGATATATATAAAATGATTTGATCTAAAGAATTAAACTACAGGGTATTTAATATATAAATTTACTTGTCGGAAGTAAATTATACTCAAATTTATTTAATGGAAAAACGAAGCTCTTCTGAGTGCGTAATTTAAATTATGGGTACAAAGCTTTCACAAGATATTTTTTAGTCTAAGTATGCAATGTAAGAAGAGCTTACTTCCCTTCAACTGTCGTAATGGATTTTTCCGGGACGCTATTTGAATCAAACAATTCACCTTCCAAATATGCAAAGCAAAGTTCGTATATACATTGAAGTGTAGTGATTAATGAAAGGAGAAGGGAGACGGAAAGATAGCTGATGATAATAAGAATTAAGGTTACGGTAATAAGAAAATGTTAGTGTGATGTGCGGGGAAGTATTCTGGGATATTTAAATGCTGTCGAAGCGATTGTAGGAAGTATTCGCGTTTTATTCCGGAAAGAAAATTCTTTGAGAGATTATAGAAGTTGTTAGTACTCGCGGAAAGGATATTAACTGTGGAGAGCATCTCTCTAGTTTGAGGAGTAAATAAAGATATTTTAGATATAACTAACTATTTTAATTAATTGGTCTGTGCTTGAACCTAAGAAGAAATTTAGAGCCCGTGATTAGCTTTAAAGTGACGAAATGAGTTCCCGTACAAGTTCTCGATTTTAAAATCGTGATTTTAATTCCAGATGTATTTGTATTTTTATAAAAATAAAAATAATACAATCGCTTCTAGCAAAAGTACGATCATTGATTTGAGAAGTCCTTATTTTCGAATTGTAACGAATTGACTTCTACGATTAAGAATCTTCTATTATTGTCTTGTTATTATTAAAAGGCAGCGACGCAAATAAAAATAATCAGTCAAGTAATTATTTAACTACTTTATTCTAGCTTAGAATAAGCAAAATTAAAATAAATTATTAGTGTGGAGCGTTTATTAAATCTTGCCCTTAACCAAATATTATAAAGGAGAATTAAATTTATCTTAATAGTAACAAACATTAGGGATCAATAAACTGGATCTGATTGCAATACATTTCTAGTGGAGTCAAAGTCACGCTAATTCTTGTATCTTTAATTATCTCTATTACCTCCAATCTCTCTATCTCATTCACTACGCTTCGTATAAAGTAATGTTAATTTACATAAGTCACGGTTCTTTCACAAGACGGGGTTTTCATTTCAAATAACGTAGTAAAGTAGCCCCAGAAGTTAGTTACGGCATTTTCAAATTTCTGAGTAGTTTTAATCGTACGAGGCGTAATAATCGAATCGTATAATCAAATAGGTATAATCATGTATATGAGCTTGCATAAGCAAATAGGAGAATTTCCTCTGTTTTTAAAAAAGTTATATGAATGAATTTGCATATTTTGTAAAGGCGCAATGTAATTTTTATAGGAAAAATGTTTATAGGAAAACACACACACACACACACATATATATATAGCTGTTTTATCACATTTTTTATAATGTACTTTAATTTCTTGTTATCTTAGACTAGAAAGAAAAAACAGAGAAAAGTGACACTAATTTCGAATTAACTCGATTTCTGCAAGCAAGCAAGCATCATTTCGAAATAACTCATTCATTTTGTTTGAAAATTCTTAAAATCACCGTTCTTCAAAACTGAATTGATTGCTTATTAATGTCACACTTAGAAGCAACTCGACAGCTATTGGCGACAGACCTCGTAATTTTGAACCTCGGTCAAGTGACGAGGACGACACATGAGATGGTATTTCTCGCTCCAAACTTCTACGCCCTACCCATGGAAGGACTTGGAGCCTCGATAGATTCAACGTGCATCAGCATCTCCACATCTTTAGTGGCATCAATACTCGAAACTTCGACTCGACAGTAACAACGCCGGTCCTGAGTGACTCCCTTAAAAAGAAAAGTATCTCAGTATTATTGTAAGTTCATTAGCTTGTATATCTATTTACCGTACGGCGTTGTGGCCGTGGTAGCCTAGTGGCCATGGCCGCAGACTCGCGACCAATGTTGCTTTCGTCGAGTCGTGGGTTCGGGCCCTGATGCCACTAAATACCCGCCATGTTGTGGAGATGATGCATGTTAAATCCTCCCTTTAGCGTGGTGTAGAGGGTTGGAGAGAGAGGTGCCAGCACAGGTGTTGTCATCGTCACTTGACCGAGGCTCAAAATTACTAGGTCTGTTGCCAATATCTATCGTGTTGCTTCTCAGTGTGAAGTTAACAAACAATCACAATCCAGTTTGTAACTGATACTGGAATTTTAACCCATCTCCTATCATCCGATCTAGCTGAAATTCTACGTACACGTATAACTCCGATAACAATAAAATACTGTGGTACGTTCGAGCAGTGACGGACTTAGAACGGGTCTGGGGCCCAGGCTTTGTACTAACAATGTCCAACTGAGTTGAAATTTTGGACACCTGTGTAGTGTTCTCGTAATTGCTTTATATTAGTCTTATATTTCCAGACTAAAAAGAATTCAAAAAATAAAAGTAAAAAAAAAAAAAAATTGCACCATACGGCGTTCTTACAGTTTAAATGCGAACAATAAACACGTAATTTTTCCTTATAATATAAAATCCGTTTTTGATTTTACATGTTAGAGTATATAAGAGACGAAATATATACAAGGAAATAAAATTGTTTTATTCAAAAAGAAATGAGTAGTTTATTAAAATATGCATCTCTCTATCAGAAGTAAAATTTTAAAAAATAATAACATTCATGTTAGAGCTATTTTCTATCAGAGAAAATATTTTACGATTGAGTCATATTCTTCAACGTTTCAATTAAAAAACAACGTATCACAATTTCAAAAAATAAATAGTCACCAGAAATGTACGATGATATATTCAGAGAAATAAAGTAATTGCTATAGTTATTTAAGCCCTTACGTCGAAACGTATTTCTGGACTAATACTACAGACCTCCTGTTCTAGGAAACCTTCAGATAGCAGGCCCTTCACAACCGAATCTCAGCCATATATCACTGCTGCCTTTCCTCAGCAGAAAGTTCGAGTGAGAAGGTTATCTGCGAGGGTCCTGCAGTGTGTACGTTAAAAAGCGCATCCAAAGCAGAAGAAAGCCGTGAAGACACTACTAAAAATACCAAACGGTTTTCTTCCTACAGGAAGCTCGCCTGATGACAGAATTAATGGCAGGGTAGCCGAAAGGGGAGATGTAAGGGTCACGAACTTAACTAACCCCGCACTTACCCCCACTGTTTACAGACGCGTCTGCTGGAAGGAAAGGAAGAGCTACGAGGTGTTCATTTATGCTCATCAACTGAAGAGAAGGCTTTGAATTCATCGTCACATCGGCTTTTGATGAACTAGTGTTTAAAAGGTATTGGGGATATTGGTTCAAATGAACTAACTCTCCTTTTGCGATAGGAATATGAATTAGGGGGAAAATACTGCACAGCTCAATTTTTAATTGGTGTGCTTTCTCATAAAAATGTATAAACAAGGATTCATACTGAGAAAGCTAATGATAAGAGACGAAAAAAAATTTATAAATGCATGTTAAAAAGATGTACGACTCGTGTGTCTTCTACATATGAAAAGCTTCCTATATAAAAATTTACGCGAAAAATATATAGAGTAATCTTTGAAAAGAAAGATATACAGTGGTACAACTTGACTTTCAAACGTTTGATTTTCGAGGCTAATATCTTGAAATACAAGGTTATTCAAAGTGATTCATTCGATTTCAAAATGCTATATTTTCATAAATAAATGACATAGAATGATAAGTAACACTTGAATTCAAAGGGAAAATGTAGAAAGTTTTTTTTTTACAAATGTTCGATGTAACTTTCTTTAGTTACACGTATAATGTCAATTCGATATGTAACTAAATTCTCGCAATGCACTTTGTAACGTGTCAGTGGTAATTGATTGTACAGTGATAAAATACGTTGTTTAATTTCAAATGAATTTGTGGGTAATAGTGGCGCATACACTTAATATTTTGCAAACCCTCAAAGGAAATAATCGTGTGGGGCCATATCAGGTGGCCAGGTGTGCAACATCATTTGGTCCATTGCGACTTATGCAACTGAGAGGTAGTTCCAAGAAAGTTTCTAAAACAGCTTTTGAGAAATAGCCTCAAGAAGAACACATGCGGGCCATGTATTTTTCAAATTTCCACTTTTTTTCTTTGTATTCCTGTATCATGTATCATTTTGTGTCGTTTGTTTTTGAAAATGTGGAATGGTTACAAGACAATTTGGTAATATATATGAAATAATGTAACTAACCCCGAATAAAAATATGGAATTTTGAAATCGGATAATTCATTTTGAATAACCCTGCATTCATACCTCTATAAACTCAATTCCACTCGCATATTTGACGGAAATTGCTTCCAAAATCAGACATTTTTGGATTTTTTTTTAAATAAGTTAATGTACAGCTATCACATTTAAAAAAAAATATTTTATGCTTTTCCTGCTTTATTTAAATATATCGTCCATTACATTATAAAAAAAAGCTAATTTTTTTGTTGTAG
This sequence comes from Nephila pilipes, assembly GCA_019974015.1. Lineage (NCBI taxonomy): Eukaryota > Metazoa > Arthropoda > Arachnida > Araneae > Nephilidae > Nephila > Nephila pilipes. The sequence continues at coordinate 144,670 of BMAW01051349.1, read as the reverse complement.
TTCAATTTTTGATTTATGCCATCATTTGTTTCATAGAGTATGTAAGATTTAAAAATCTAACAAAGGATGACTGGGACTGACTTTTCCTTAACACTTCTTATAGTGATTAATTATATGGTCACTAAAAACACATAAAGTTTTAGAAACAATCAGTAGGGATCACGAATACGAGTAACTGAGACTTAGACAGCTGCCTAATAAGTCATGATGCTTTCGAAAAACAAAACATTTTCGATGCTACCAGCACCATTTCTTGCAATTTCTAATGATTTATTGAACGATTCTCGTATCAGATTTAAATTAAATGCTTCATAAAACATTGACGTTTGCTTTTGGTAAAATGTTTTACTCCAACCTTAAAAAAAGACCCGCCGTGTAGCCTGGGCTGATGCACGTTAAATCTGTTCGGGCCCCAAAGTCCTAACGCTGGCGTGGTGTGGATGTTAGGAGAGGGGGTGCCAGCTCAGGTGTCGTCCTCGTCACTTGACCATGGTTCAAAATTACGAGGTCCGTCGCCAATAGCCCTCATGTTGCTTCCAGTACGACGTTAATAAAAAACTAAACTAAACCCACCTTAAAAAAGAAAAAAAAAATCTCGACTCAACTTGTCCGCTATGTCGAGATTTTCGCAACGTAAAGATATGGCAACAAATTGTCTTGCAACCAGTGTAATTAGAATTCGTTGTTAACAGAGTTCGATTTCCGACCGATCGATGCTTATATAACATTCGGAATGCAAACAGTATTGTACATCATAATTTAAAGGGCACTTGAATCTGAGCAGAAAATGTGAAATCAATAGCTATCAATATTAAAGACATGAAACTACTTATTATCTTAACTTATTACAAGTAAGAATGGATTTTCTGAAAAATTGCTCATGTTTTCATAGAAGCTATTAAATGAACCATATAACCAAAAAAAGACGACTTTTTTGTGTGTGTTTTTGTGCTCGTATCTGAAGGATATTGTAAACATATCAATACTAATGACAGAAATCCCTGATATCAACCAGGACTTGAATTAAACGGGTAGAATATTCTGTTCGTGCAAAAAAGCAGTAATGGTCGGAAAACTTTACTCATAATTGGAATAAATTTTAGATATTCGAGCTCGAAAAATCGATCTCTTTAAACGATGCGCTTGAAACGCGTTGTAAACGGTATTCAAAATCAAATATTGGGAGTTTTTATTAAGTGAGGTACCTTTATGCATTTACAGAAATCGATCTTTCGATTTTCTGTACAACAGATATTTGAAGAGTATTGGAAATACATTCGGAATGAAATATTGGAGAACGTTTACTAAACGAGAACATTTATGTATTTCAATAAATAAGGAATACATGCGAATTCAATGGGTGATGAAATTTAAAAGCTGAATTACCTTCGCGTTGCGACGATTTGGAATTAGAAGAATAGGAGAAGGGGGGGGGGGTCGAAAAATCCAAAAACCCCCCCCAAACACCGGGGGGAGTATAAAAGAGGTACACACGCACACAAAACAATAAAATTTAGCAACAAAATGGTAAGTTTGTGGCTCTTTCTGATAGAATTTGGACAGAGAAGTAAAAATTGACAATTTCTTCTAACTTTTTTTTTGCTGTGGCTTAATTTTAATAGTAGTGTGTAGATTTTTTTTTTTTTATTAGTATTATACAATATACGTTTCATCAAAAAAACAGTATTACACATATATTACAATTGAATAGAAGTATATAGAAATATCAAAAACGATCAGTGATAATTTTATTAAGGAAACATGGGTTTTTAAAAATTAATTCCAAATAATAATAATAATTTGTATGGCATTGCATTTTGTGCATATTTCCCCAAAGTATATTTTTTAATAATTTAAAAAAATCAAAGAAAACATAATTAGGTGATAAGACAACAGGGTGTATGCATTTTTTTGTTTTTTTGTTTTTGTTTTTGAATAATAGTTTTAGATGGCAAAAATAAAATAAAAATTTAATTTCTTCTACCTCCCCGAAAAAAAGTGTTAGGGGTCACCCTCCCTCCCACCGTAATCGCCACCACTGATGAACAAAAAAAAAGGCTAAATTTAGTATTTCTCTTCTTTTTTTATAAGCTTTTATTTAAGTTGCTATGTATGTCTTTCCAGTTCAAAATTCGTTCCCCAATTTTAACCGACTTCCTATCATCCGATCGAGCGAAGATTTTGCATACACGTATATAACTCCGATGACTATATAATGCTACGGTACTTTCAAGCAGTGAAACACTTAAAACGGGTCTGGGGTTCCAAGCTTTGCACTTAACAGTGTCCAATTGAGTTGAAATTTTGGACACCTGTGTAACTCATCTAATTGTTTTGTTTTTTTTTAAATCTTATATTTCCCTTAAAAATAATTAAAAATTTAATAAATAAAAGTTCTATGAAAAGTTTTACAAAGAACAGATTTAGCCATCTAAAATGTGCCTTTTTTTAAATAATTATAATTAAATTACTCAATTAAATATAAGAATTAAAGTAAACGATGAAATATCGAGCAATGGACAACAGTAAACTGTTCCGATATTAAAACTCAAGCAAACGATAAATTATTAAATTGAATACTATATCAGCTACATGTAATTAAAATTTAAGCAAACGATAAATTATTAAAATAAATATTATATCAGCTACATGTAATTAAAATTAAAGCAAACGATAAATTATGAAATTGAATATTATATTAGCTAGGTGTAATTAATATTAAAGCAAACGATAAATAATATATTAAATTGAAGTTATTTAAGCTAAATGTAATTAAAATCGAAGCAAACGATAAAAAATTGAAAAGTGAACTGGTACTCCAAAAGTGATCCAATTAAAACAATAGCCCCTTGGGTGGCTAATTAATCTGAGCAAAAAAATTTTTTTTAAATCAAGCTTTTATTTAAAGATGGACTAAAGAGTAAAAATAATTTTTAAAAATTTGAGGCGTTACTATTTCTTTTGATCTCACATAAAGTAAGTAGTTTAATATATCGGTAATGGCCGCGATGGCCTAATGGTCACGGCCGCGGACTCGCGGTCGATGGTTTTCGGGGATTCAAGCTCACTTGACCGAGTTTCAAAATTACGAGGTCCGTTGCCAATAGCCTTTGTGTTGCATCGCAGAGCGACGTTAATAATAAAAAAACACATCACTTAAGATTTTATGGGTAATTACCAGGTATCTTAGTTAAATGCCTCAAGATGCTTATAAATTATATACTATTTTACATAAAAATAACTTTTTTTTATAGTTTTTAATCCATCTTTAAATAAAAGCTCAATTAAAAAAATTTTTACTTATATTTTTGTATTCCCGCTGTCATGTCAATTTTCGGAACACAATTTCATTCTATCAGTCCTTTTTAATGAAAATAAGGAATTAATGCCGAGTTTATACAAATAATAAACTTAATATTCGCTGATTTCTAAATAGAACGACAAAAATCTATTAAAAAAAGCGATGCCTTCTGGCTTTACCATCACTAAAAGTTGTTATCTCTGAAATACAAACTGCTGCACGAAATAATGATGTTGGTGATTATTCCGATGAGGATGAGAAACTTCAAATAGACCCGCCGGCCGACGCCGACTTGCTCAATGGGCTAAAGAATGAGCGAAAAAAATGCAAAATTTTCTTTTCAAGCAAGGAATGTGATAAGCTGTGACTCTTTTTGTACCGTGAGTCATATCCTATGCAAACGAAAGAGGCTATGAAAAGTATGAAACAAGTGTATTTAGTTTTATCTGCACAAAGTAAAAGAAGGAGCAGCAATTTGTTAAAACACTGAATGTGTTTATTACGACACTTGCTTTTACCCACGCGTTCGGTGGTGCCTCTGGTATTCCATGAGGAAAATTTAAATGTAATTTTTTTAATTAAATTAAAAGTTCTAAGATCCAGACTTATGTATCGATTTAGATGGAAATTTATTATTTTGAATATATTCATGCATTTTTAAAACGAAAATATTATACAAATATAAATTTTTAATACAATAACGACGATAATTTTCCACAAATTAGGCTTTCTATTTGAAAATTATTTGATATCGTTGTCCGTAAAAATTTCATTCATTTTATTTTTATCGTAATGATGTGGAATTGATTCAAGGAAACGTCTCGTGTCGATCTCTTCGCCAGATGTTGAATAGATACAATTCATTTTCAAATGAAAAAAAAAATTAATATTAATTAAGCTTCCAGGAATTATATACATAGGAAATGATTTCACGTACATATGATTTAGTTTTCTAATTTTTTTTATTCTTTGTCTATCACAGTAAAGAGTTCATTCTTATTTCCCGATACCAATCCAATTTAACTTTTAATGTATGCAATAATTATTATTTAATTTTTTAATTGAAATCTGCCAAATCAGCTTGATTCCACGTTTCGAAGTAGGAAGGGTAATCCCTATTAGACTTTCTGTCCCTAGAAATCCTTCCATCCCATACCACGTTATCTAAGAAATCCCTGCATATAAACTCTAAACAAGGTAAATTCTTATCTCTTTCACTTTGGTCACAACACAGGAACTTGCATCTGGCAATTATCGCTTTTCTGCTTTATCTACGGAAGCGAGTGGCAGCACGTCCCCTTTTATATATATATGTATATATATATATATATATATATATATATATATATATATATATATATATATATATATATATATATATATATATATATTATAGTGCAGAAAAACATTTTTTCCAACTCTTCTTATTACCTTGCACTGTGTATCAGATTAACGCAAATATTTTCACCCACTTCCCGATAAGCTAGAAATTTGAAATTGCCCACACAAGCTTAGTTTGGATGACAATACAATATTAAATTATAAGAATTTAGAAAATGAATTTCTTTTTAAAAAAAACCCGAAAAAGTAGAAAAATATATATAAATTAAAAAAAAACAAAACCAACACTTCTTTGTGAAAAAAAAATTGTTCTCCAGTCATCAAGGAATTAATTAAAAATGTTCTGAAAAAGACAGCTTATCATCATTATAAATTTAAAAACTGAGCATTTTTCAATCCACAGTTGAAAATTTTTGACTAAAAACTGAAATGTGCGCAATCATAAGTCAGATGTAACAGTTGGTGTGCACACAATTTTGTTTTTAATGAATTTTATAAGTTTTTTTTTTTATTTATAACTGTCATTTTCAGTACATTTTTTTTTTTAAATTTCTTGCTGGCTGAAGAAACTTTTTTAGTTCTTTTTCTATTCTTTTATCACATAGAAGCATTGTTTTTTTTAATGCGTGTGCATATATATGTATATATACATATATTGTTTGCACTGTGTCCTTAAGTTATAAAAATATTTCAATAAATGCTCAATTTTACACTATAACATAGAGCAATCCGTCCATTTACGCGGATTCCCTTCAGCGAATAATCTAGACTTAATATGGAGGAATCTACCCCAGCCCAGATGTCATGTATTATGTTATAGTAGAATTCGGAATTAAAGGCATAGTTTCGGATCAAGAAAGTGACGCAGTAGTCTAGTTCTGCGAACTCTTCGGCCAGCATTGTTTATGTCGAGACTCGGATTCAAGCCCTGATACCACTGAATGCCCACCATATAGTGGGTTTGATGCAAGTGAAATCTGGTTGAGGTCTCAAGTTCTCCTATAGGCGTGGTAAGCAAATTTGGAGAGGGTGGTACAAGCTCAGGTGTCGTCCTCGTCACTTGACCGGGGCTAAAAATTTCGAAATCCATCGCCACTTCGTGTTGCTTATCAGTGCAACGTAAACAAAAAAAAAAAAAAAAAAAAAAAATCTCAATCACCTGATTGGGAAAGATGTGGCTCAACCTCCAAAGGTCTAAAATTTTAGATTACACAATACAGATTCTTTCTAAGGAAAAGGAAACGAAAGAACGAACCGAAAACTAGATAGATTCTTTATGCTATCAACATCAAAGCTCACTAAAGCAAAATATTCATACGACGAAATTTTGAATAAGTAACTTGTACAATTCATAACAGGTCTCGAGAATAATCCTCATTGGTTAACGAATAAGCTATATTAAACTTATGAAAATAAAAATAAAAAATGCTGCAACCAAAAATGTGTTTTTTGTTACCTATGAGTTCTTAAAAAGTTAATTTAAACTTTTTTACCCAAAGAGCTAAGTATAGATATTTTAGAAAGCGGAATGATCTCTTTTTGCGCCTTTTTCTAATTCCATTGTACGCTCAGTTTTCCAGAAATTAACTTCGTAAATTGCGGGATTATTACACAAGACAGCTAAAACTCTATAGGCATTATAGCGTAGGAGATGAAGAGAGAAACATATTGTATACGAAAAAAATTTGATTGATTCAGAGAGAAACGAGACGAACCATTAAGTTCTTAGATACACTCCCGTTTCTACGACTGAAAAGTGTCTTAAATTTTAGAGTGGGCTTAAAATCATGACAAAGATCAAATTCATTTTTAGAAAATATTCCCATAAAATCTCGGAAATATCCCTAAAATTAAGAACATAAGAACTACGAGACTTCGATAATCAGAGTAAAATACTAATGGAATATGTAAGCAAGAACACGGGAGATAACTTATTTTTGCAAGTGAAGGGGATATTCAAATGAAGTTTAAAGAGGGAGGGGATGTATTGTTGAGAAATTACGGTTGTTTTGCTCCTAATGCCTTAATGATCTCTAGAGGCTATCAAGGCAATCCAATTATTGAACGGCCGTGGTAGCGAAATGGTCATGTTTGCATTGTTTTCCGTCGAGTCATGGGTTCGAGTCCTGATGCCAAAGACCCGTCGCGTAGCGAGGCTAGAGTATGTTACATATTTCGAAGCTCAGTGTCCTCACATTAGAATAATGTAGAAGTTTGGAGGATGGAGTGCCAGAACAGATGTTGTCTTCATCACTCAACCGAGATTCAGAATTGCGAGTGAGTGACAGAGAGAGTTTACAGCGCAAAAGCCAAATAATACACTACACCAAACAATATGCACCTGTGATCTAACATGAGAAAAAAAAAGAGGAAAAATTGGCTGACAAGAAAGAGGACAGAAAATAGAGAAAGATCGCTGGGGTATCCAGGGTGCTCGTCAACGACTCCTTCACCAAAAGAATCGCTAAGGTACCTCGGGGTCATGATGCCCGAGCTTTCAAAAAGAAGGTAAGTCCCTGTGAGTATCAAATTAATAGATCCGTTGCCAATAGTCATCGTGTTGCTCCCAAGTGCGAAGTTAATAAACAATTAATTAATTGCCTAGTGTTGAAAAATAGGAACCAAGCCTTCAACGTATTTTAAGTGAGGAAAAAGTTGTGAAATATTGATATAAATTCGTGAGGGGTTTACAATACATTAATCTGGTAGTATCACGGTGGGGGGGGGGGAGATGTAGATCGCACCGAGTGTCATACCTCAGAGAGACGACACCCAGTGTGGTATTTTGTGATTTTATGTTTCATAGCAAAATATTTATAAAATATCTTACAGAAATCTGTCAGCATAATCAATTGTAAGCAAGCATATATAGTATTGTTGCAATCAGCTCAATTGTGAATTCTACTTTCGGAAAACCTCGGTACATGTTTTTAATTTTTCGACGGAAAAGAAAGACAGCTGGAAACTGTGGTGTATTTAGGAGGTATCCTGAGGGTTCGGAACTTTTTTCTTCTCAAAAAATAAATAAATAATAAATAAATAAATAAAAAATTGAAGATGCTATGCATTCTGAAGTGAAATTATCAATGATGTCGTTTTGAATTCAGATTTAGATCATTTTCGACTTGCGTTATATATATTTCATGGTTTGTTTTGAATAGTAGATTTAGTTTTCACAAATGCTTAGAGTTTTTGAGTACGCGTAGTTATTTAATTGTGATAGAATTTTTTTATGTATTAAAAACTCCATTTTACACGACTCGAGAAAAAAAAAGCGAAAGAAATTATACTCTCAACTGCCTCATTGGGTGACATCAATTCTTTGTGATGTCATTGACATACCCATTTATTATACTACGCCCTTATTATTAACTTTAGAAACATTCAACGAATTTGCATTTCCTCATTTCATTCAACAAATCTGCATTTTATCAGTTTAACATATAAATTCCAAAATCCATTTGGCATTAAAACATAAAGAAATTAAGTTCTTCATTCACGAAACAAAAGTGAGTTAATTCAGAGATAAATGAACAATGCCTCTTCCACATTATGATTATCTCGCACTGCAGATATTTATTAATTTCAGAAGAATTTTTTCGATCTTCAAAAAATATTTAAATAGTGGGTCTGTATTTAAGCGCTAATCAAAGAAAGCTTTAATAACGAAAAAATAACACGGGAGGATCAGTATTAAAAGTATTATCTTTACATATTTCTCATAGAAAGAAAGCATACAAATTTGATTGATTGTTTGCAATGTGGCACTTAGAAGTGACTTAAAGGCTATCGGTGACGGACCTCGTTATATTGAACCTAGGTCAAATGAGGAGGACAACTCCTGAGCTAGTACGCCACTCGCCTAACTTCCTCATCACGTAAATGGGAAAAGTTGGAGCCTCGACAGGTGTAACATGCATCAGCTTCGCTGCATGGCATGTCTTAAAAGTCATTAGGACTCGAGCCAACGACTCGACGGAAACAATGCAGGCTGGGAGAATGACCACTCGGCTACCGCGGCAACAGAAAAACATAAAACAGTCAAATCTTGAATTCCATCACCGCGTTAGGATGTTTCCTCGAAAACGGTAGATCGGAATTCAGATAGGATGGACGAAATAAGTTATTTTATGTTGTTGGCGAACATAAAATACCGCAAAATTGGTCTTCGTAACTCTTACAAGATCGAAACAATCAACTCGGGTTCAATGCGCAATTCAATTTACGGAAACATTCCAAAAATCGCGCAGTTGTTCTATTTATTTTATATCTTTCCGGCTTCCATAAATGTATTGACTTGAAGCTTCTATAATCTATTTCTCTTTTGAAATAGAAAAAAAAAAGTATTTTGAAGTTCTTAATGCTATTTTATTTTACTAAAAAAATATTGTAATTTTCAGTATACTCAGTTTCACTTTATGTATATATATATGTGTGTGTGTGTATGTTTTAATCCAAATGAGCATACATTTAAATATTATCAATCTACAGATCTCCTTTGACCAACCCAAACCAATCACCGCGCTTAAGGATCGCGTGGGCCGATTAGTGAGAAAAGTAATTAAATAAATAAATAAAATATTGGAATTTAAAAAGGAAACAAGTGTTTAATGTTTTACTTAACTGAAATTTACAGTATAATATATCAGAAATGCCTATTTTACTGAGACAAAGAAAAAAATGACTTCGATATCATTTTGATTTAATATATTTTTTGTAAAAATCTATAGTTATGTCTCTAAAGTATCTTATAAAAATATCGTCTGCAGATAAAAATAATTTAACTGTATGCAGTATTTTTATCTGCATTATTTGTGTGTTATTGTATTATTATTTTATATGAGTATATAAGATAATAATACAATAAACACACTCACAAATACCAATTACTGAACCAATTTCTACTATGTGATATCTATATACTCCTTACTATACCAATTTGTGCTATATGAAATTTATATACTCCTTACTATACCAATTTGTGCGATGTAAAATTTAAATACTCCTTACTATACCAATTTGTGCTATGTGAAATTTA
>BMAW01051349.1:83654-134980 GCA_019974015.1 Nephila pilipes | reverse complement strand
ATACTCCTTACTATACCAATTTGTGCTATGTGAAATTTAAATACTCCTTACTATACCAATTTGTGCTTCTTGTGATTGAATGTGATGAATTGATGTGATTGAAGAAACTTATATATTCCTTACTATACCAATTTGTACTATGTGATAAATGGCAAAATTAAATAATATGATTTTGCGGAATTTATTTCAAGGCACCACAAGTTAACTTTTCAGGGTCCCTCTTTTGTTCCAGCCGGCATCGCAGGGGTGCTTCATTTAGGTAGCAGAAATAGTATCTCGTGGTTCTCAGCACTTTTGAACTTTTATCTCCGGTCTGGATAGAAAAAAATTTATTAGTGAGCTGAATATCGGATCTATGCTTGCCCAAGAATGAAAATTTTTAATCAGGGAGAAATTGATTTTGAGTGATTAAAAATTTAGAGTTGCTTGAAAATTAAAAGAATTACAGGTTTTAAAGTGTCCAGTTAAGAGAAATATTGATCATTGCTGGATTTATATAATTTAAAACTTCCAATAAAATTGTTGAAAAGAGATGAACTCAAGTAAATTTGATTACATTTTTAAAGTTTTTGATTTAGACCTGAGGTTTATTATTGAGCAGAATGAGTAGATTGGTATCAGAGTTTTTGTAAGCAGCTATTGCACAGCAGATTAGGGGGGGGGGGGCGGTATCGAATGTCCAATGTGGCGCGAGTAGTCTTGGTGATGGGAATTTCGGAGAGGTAAGTTGTTCTCTTCAGCAGGGCCGAAAGCAAGCATTCTGGTTGGTCGAGAGGGATGGTTCATATAGACTGGGGGGGGGGGGGGGAAAAATTTTAGAGATTTTTTCTTGGTTGAGCTATTTTGAATTTTAATAAAAATAAAAATAATGAATTTTTTTTAAAATAACTAATCTAGTAAGATTTCTCGGGGTATGTGAAGTTGAGGATTGTTTCTGAGGGAGGTGTATTTTTCTATATTTTGAAGAGTTCTGTTTGAGGAGGTGTCTATTCTATTAAAGAATTTGGTTGAAAGTCTTTTAATAAAAGTTTTCAGGGGGAGGGGAGATATTTAAGGGAGTTTCTAATATTGCTGTTACACATGTATCAGCGTGCATTGTAGATTTGTCTGAGATTTTACATTTCAAGATTTTACTAGTAGTTCTATTGTAGTGTCAGCGCTCTGGGACCTGATTGAGCAAGACCAGGTGTATACATATATGTGTGTGTGTTGATTAGGGATCTTCACTCACTAAGGGTTGTAGCGTTCCTTCAGATCATCGATAAATTCTTGAAAATGGAAGATACCTTTAATACATGGCAACAACACATCAGTTGTTGCCATGTTTTACCTTCATTACCGACGACTGAGACTATATATATTTTTTAAAGTTTCAAATGTAATGGTGATTGAACGACAAAAAAATGTGTATAAGATGTAAACATGTGTTTTTTCTGAAATTCCATGACTTTTGAAAAGCCGTTTCAATGATTTGTACTGTTTTAAGTTACATACAGGATGTTTAGAAACTCTTGGGCAAAAATTTAAAGAGCGATAGAAAACATCTAAAGAGAATTTTCACTGTAAAAGGCATTGGCGGAGAACAAGCGATGAACGCGCTGTAATGGAAAGCATATAGCTCGAGTTTTTTATAAATCGTCATTTCTACCGGAGATTTCAGGAGACATTGCCTTTTCCTGATTAATGCACGTCGTCATATCATGAAGACAATGTCATACGAGTAATCAAACCACGGGCAGGCTTCAAGATTTTTTCAGGCAGTGGTTTTTTCCTGATTACTGCACGTTGCTGAAATCCACTGTAGAAATGACACTGACTTCTACTGAAAATCCGCCCTCCGTGAGTCTCCTTTGTTCCGTTGATGTACAATTACATATTATATCAATGGTCGGTATATCCCCCAAAATTTTTCAAAGAATTCGATGCAGTAAGAAGCTTTTTTTAGTTTGTTTTGATGATTGTGTGCATGGATATGTTCTAAGGCAAACCAATCGATTATTACATCAAATTCCGTTACTGTTTTTACGATGAGTGTATGTATCAAACCAAGTAATTGCGTATTTACGTGCCTAAGGAAAAGCCTATAGCGGTACAAAAAGTATTTGTTGAAGCTCCCTTGGGTGAATGCTTAAGTAATTTATAATGACTCCAACTCAAATAAAAAAAAAACTTCACACGTTGGAGTTATGAGGAATAAATGCGCGTGGATTATTGTCAGGCTATTCTGAAACTACAGAAGCAGAAGAATTCATCGAATAACTCTCAAGAAAGAAATCCCGCATCAGTATGGCTCCTCAAAAGGTGGCAAAATATGAGAGAAAGTGCGTGACAACTACAAACGGTGTCTCTTACCAAAAATCGCAGAAGCTACTGGTACTGCAGACACCAGAAAAAAAAACCCACCTAAGCTTGTTAATGCGTTCTTCAGGATTGTCAAAATAATCAAGTAAATTTAGTGAAAATGTCACAATGAGAAACATCGACTTTAGTTATTTGGGTTGATCAACATCTTTTTTTAACATGAGCTGACATATTGTTCTCAAAAAATGGCATCAACAAAAATGCACGAGCATAAAATAAAGGACACACGGTGTTAGGTGCAAAAGATTGGCATTATAAAACATTATAATTAGAATAATTACACTTCGTTTGCTTAAGGTGTATTTACGTTGCTAAAATAAATTTAATTTAATATTTTATCGTCTGTTTTTATTTTAATATCCGAAAAGAATATTATATTGCCTATATATTTTAATAACTTATCGTCTGCTCTTATTTTAATATTTAATTCAATAATTGTTTTTATGGCAGAATCGTCTGTTTTTATTCTTTTTGTTGCCAACATTAGCAACGTTTTTGTATTTTAGAATGTTTTTCTTGTGAAAATAAAATTGTATTAGGAATATGAAGAAAGCTTTTTTTTTTTTTTTTTTTTTTTTTTTTGATAGCAACTGCTTCTTTGGAGCTTAGGGCTTCGAAGAACGCTTACATTACTCCAATTAGTTTGGAAAAATTCTACTTTTCCGATAATTTAACAGAAAAAAAAAATATTCGCGCATGTTAAAATGAAATTAGCAAAGTCAATTTCAATTTATTATTATTGATTTTTATTTTATAATTTTTAGTTAATAAGCAAAGGTTTTTAATTTCAATTCAGAATCGTTTTAATTTTAGTATTACTAGGCATGGAAATAAATAAAAGTTGATTTTTGGTTTGTACTCTTTATTATCGTGTTCTGACCATATTTATGACCAAACGCATCACCTATGGTACACTGATGTATATACATGTTTTCTAGAGCTGAATATAACTTAACTGAAACTTATATAACACACACACTGAACTTTATCTTAAATTTAACTCATAATTTCAAGTTTTACTTAAACTAGAATGATTTTATAGCACATTACGCTTCTATAATTCATTACATTTTTAATCCATCCAAAACTGAAAAAGAGACAAAACTGAATTTTCTAGGATATACGGAATCCGAAATTATAGTCGGTAATTTTCTTGAGAAAACTGAGAAAATAAAAACTATTCTAAAAAGAGTGTTACCATTTATTAAAAATAAAATTTACCTCTTGGCAAGAATAAGTATTCGTTAGAAAAGGATGTTAAATTTGCACAGCACTTAAGCAATTATCTCAATATGTAAATATCCCAGTGGCTCGCCCATGAATGAAAACAAACCAGCATGTTAAGTCACTATACAAGACTATAGTACAAAAAAAGAACAACGAATCTATGGAAATAAAACGAAAAAAAGGAAGAAAAAGATTGTAACTCCTCCTCAATTTTCGGGAAGTCGTATGTTCTGACAGCTGTCGTTCTTGGAATTTCCCGGTATCTGTTAGTCGTGAGAAACAAAGGTCGGCTTATGTCTGCTCGACTGTTAGACCAACATAGTTTTCGCCGCCTTCTTTAACAAAAATGTCGTTGGGACCCTTGTCTGCAAATTTATGAAAAGGTTCGCGAAATGGGAGGTCCATATTACTGCACCGAATGTCAAGACCTATTACAGCTAAGAAAATATAATTCATTGCAAATATTTTGCCTTCAGTGATATAAATTTATGGCTTGAAGATGTCCCGGATTGTACTCAGCGGTTAACGGTCAAACCAATGCATAAAATTACCAAAAAATATAAGTAAATATGTGTGGAAAACAAAAACTAAATATAATTTTTTTTTCTTTAATCAAGCTTTTATTTAAAAATTGACTTAAAAGGTAAACAAAAAAATATTTTTTTAAAATTAAAAGTAATATACAACTTACTTATTCCTAGATACCTTAAGATACCTAGATAATTACGGATAAATCAATTATCATAGCCACTTATATATGAGGCCAAATGAAATATTAATTGTAATACCTCAATATAAGTTATATATTGTTTTACATTTTAATAAAACTATTTTTATTTCTTTTAGTCCATCTTTAAGGGGACTTAGTACCTTTGCACCTTCAAAAGTTCGATTTTTTAAATTTGATTTTAAAAAATAGTACTGAATGTTAGGAGCAGTTTGAAACAAACCGCGTCAAAATCCAACAATTATTACTCCCTGTGCAACAAAAAATGTAAATGTCTAAAGTGGCTTGTTCCATGTAATGCAATGTAAACAAACCTCTTTTTCTCAGTTTGCTATTTTCACACTTTCCCACAGGATTAAAAAAATGTTTTGCAAGCAGAGCTTTAAAATTTTGCATGAGTGTTGTGCTTGTAAATCTTTAATCTGTGAACCTCAATTTTGTTAATACGTTGATTAGATTTTATTTTATAACATGATACATGAAAAAAAAGTTACTAAATACAAACTTGATAACTTTTTTAATTTTTCAATTTTTTTAACGTAAGGTAAATTTAAAATTTGAGGTTTACAGAATAAGGTCATTATTTAGCTTTAATTTGGTATAAGAATTATGGTTCTACTGTACATCTTTCAAAAGTTATCTTGTGGGTAACGTAAGGTAAGCTAATTTATTTTTCAAATTTTTGTACGCATATTTCATGTTGTATAAGAAAATATATTAATTTAATAGCAAAACTTGACCCAATATTTTAAACTATGTACTTTCTTACACAAACTGGCAAAGTTTCATACTGAAATGAGCAAAACTTGTTGTTTTATGAAGAATCGAAAAAAGTTTGTCAAAATGTTCTACTTTTTATTTCGTAAGGTACTAAGTCCCCTTAAATAAAAGCTTGATTAAGTTTTTTTTTTTTTTTTTACTTATTTTTATTTAAATCATTTTATTCTGGAAACTTAAGACTAAATAGCTATTACGTGAGCTACAAATGAGTGTAAAATTTCAATTCAATTGGATGTTGTTAAGTCCAAAAACCTGGGCCCCCGAGCCCTTTTTAAGTTCG
Source organism: Nephila pilipes (assembly GCA_019974015.1). Lineage (NCBI taxonomy): Eukaryota > Metazoa > Arthropoda > Arachnida > Araneae > Nephilidae > Nephila > Nephila pilipes. The sequence continues at coordinate 129,605 of BMAW01051349.1, read as the reverse complement.
TCACTGCTTGAGCATACCATATTGTATTGTATTGTCCTCAGAGTTTTACTTGTATACAAAAGGTCAGCTTTGTCAGAAAGATATACATACATATAAACATAGTAAATTAAATAAAAGTTTGTAAAATGTAACAGGGAGTTCAAAATAAATGTTGGGCTAAATTTTACAAAATGTAACACAGATAATTTTACTATAATATATTTTATTTAAATGTGAAGAATTACTTTTCTTCGCATCTTCCAATTGATTTTCTGCGTTTAATTCCTTTGAGAATGTTTAAATAAGGTTTTATTAATACTCAATGTACATTTAGTAAATTCGGATATTCACGGCACGCACTTTAAGATACATTTAATTGATTAACATGCCCAATTCCGTTGTGTTTCCTAATTTAATTTTAAAATATACTAGTGAAATTAAAATGTTCGTTCCATTCTTACTTCAGATTTTAATAGCGTTAATGCACTTTTTACACTGTTCCAATCTATAAATAAGGTCAAAAGAAGCTAATAAGAATTTACATTTCGGTTATAACAATGATGTATTATTTAGCGTTAAATACAAAAAGAGAGCACACACATTTTGTGGTTATAATACCGAAAACTTACCCATTCAATTGTATACGGAAGGATATTTTTCGCTTTAAGGATAAATGAGTATTTGTTTAGTAAGAATCTTGTTGAATTTCTTGATTTGGTGTCGAAACGTTTTATTAGTGTTTAACTGATATGAGATATTTAGCCACGCAAGGGGCTATTGTTTAATCAATGACAAAATGGTCGCCCAATCACTTTTCAAAATAAAGTGTTTTATGTTACAGTGTTATGTTCAATCCCTAAGAATAATAAATGAGTGACAGTGCGTGAGGAAATGTGAATGCGCGAGTGAGGGAGTGAGTGCGTGAGTTGTTCAGTCTGTGAGTCAGACAATCGTTTGCTTTAACTCTAATATTTAATTGAATAATTATTTTTAAAAAGTTAGAACCTTCGGTGGATAAATCTGTTCTTGCAAAAATTTTGCATGGAATTTTTTTAAAATTTGTTTAAATATACCATAATCTGGAAAAACCAAAGTATCTCTCTGGAGTAACCACCATTATTTAACTAAAGTTTTCTATAAAAAAAACAGAAGGTAATGAAAAAGTTCTGTGTTTTAATAATGATGAAGTTTTAAAGTTAACAGAAGGTAATGAAAAGTTCTAAAGTTTTGCAAAGAATGGATTTACCCACCCAAGGTTCACTTTTTTATAATTATTATGAAAATACTCAATTAAATATAAGAATTAAAATAACCGATGAAATATCGAGAAATGGACAAAAGTAAACTTTTCCGATATTAAAACTAAAGCAAACGATAAATTATTACATTAAATATTATATCAGCTACATGCAATTAATCTTAAAGCAAACGATAAATTATTAAGTTGAATATATTTAAGCTAAATGTTATTAAAATTAAAGCAAAGGAAAAAAAAATTGAAAAGTGATCCACCTAAAACAATAGCCTCTTTGGTGGCTAATAAATAAGAAGCTTGATCTAGGTCTTCGAAATAGATTGACTGAGTAAAACTGATAGAAAAACTAAGTATATATATATATATATATATATATATATATATATATATATATACACACACACACTCAGTTTTTCAGTGACGCCAAGAACAACCTGAAATTATTTAGAGCTGCATTTCTTCCTCTGCCTATCGATAGTTGGTTTTTGAGTATTTAGAAAGCTTTTTGTTCTTTTTAATTAAAATATAATGAGTAAAAATTCACGAGTATTAATTGGTGGGCATTTAACACGTCTTACTTTTCATTTAAGTATTTATATCGGCTTTACTTCGTTATTATTCTTTAATTTTTACCTGATACGTAATGAACGAAGGGGAAAAAACACTATAAGAAGGATTTATAAGTAGATTAGTTACAGTTTCAATTCAAAATAAACAAATTAATCAACAGCAAATTTAAGTTATTTTTTCTCTACAGTGATTCTCCTTTAAAGTAATGGCAATTTCATTCTGCTATTGTTCCGTTATTAATTGTTATTTGTATCCCATTTGAATCGAATTTAATCCGCGTATACAACTTCACCAACATATTTTTCATTTTCATTTCAATCTGTAATGCAAATGTAATTAAAATGATAACCACACCGCTATTTATCCATTGTTGCGCTGCTTCTCGATTTAGTTCACATTAGGTGGTCGATAGCGAACTGATGTTGTTATTTCTGCATCATTCGTTCTTAACTAGTATCCTTGATATATCTGCGGTATTTTTTCCAGATATTGATCCCGTATCATCCTTCATAGCCCATTTAATTATTTTAGCGTAATGTTATTATCGCCAAAAGCCAATTAATTATATTTATTCATCCTCACTTCGGTTGTAGAGCTTATTGAGTAAAAGATGATAGATTAAATTTCAATTGCTCCACAATTCTTTTTTTCTTTTAACCCAAAATTTGTTTATTGAAATATTTAGATCATATCGTGAGTAAGATGGCAAACTGGAGCTTCAGCTGTACCGTTACTCATCCGCCTTTCAATCCAAAAGACGGCAAACTCAAACTGCCATTATTGCTTTCTATGTTGTTCTTTCGCTTACTTTCTTCATCGCGTGTAATTGAAAAGACTCACTGAAACAGAACCTCCGCGCCAATGGGAGATCGATTGAGATCTTGCCATTCAACCCGGAGTTGCTCTCAAGAAGCTATTCAATCTGAGGAGGGAGGAGATATTTTTTTAAAACAAAAAGAACCGATTGAAAAGGGGGGCGTGTGTCGTAAAAGGGCGTCGGAGTAACATGGACTCAATGAAAGGGTTAAAAGTGTTCTATTAATGAAGCATCCAGCGTTTAGTTATCCTCCCTCTTCGAACGTGGGTCGAAGCGGTTGAGATCATGACTGAGGTTAGCAAAGGATGACCTCGGCAACGATATCCCATTTGTTCTGCTCATATTGTTGGTTATTTATGATGTGACAGATTTAAAAACTTTTTATTTTACTATTACTTTTGCCAATGGGGAGCTGTGATTATCCTTTTTGCTAAACCACAGATCACTCAACGCGGAAACAAGTAGGCCCTCCCCCCCCCCCCCACTTCTTTTGAATATGCGGTGTTCAATATTTAGAGCAGTGGTTTTCGTAAATTGTGATTAATTCCTATGCCACAGATTTGTGGTGACTGCTGATAAAAATAGATATGCTTATATATATTTTAACATTCAACATAGATTAATTGAGGGGACGACACAACAGTTAAAATATATACAGACGAATCTCTACATTTCGAATTTGTACGTATTAAAAATCTCTTAAGATCGAATTTTTCAAGAACTTTGTATTTTCATTGTAAGAACAGTTTCTGTATATCGCACAAAATTTCTATATATCGATCAATTTTTGAATTCGATCGATTTTTACACGTGGATAGAATTTAATTTTGACTGGTTCCCCACTAGTTTGGACGCACGAGCAGTGGCTATTAAATAATGAGACAAAATATGCTATAGAAGAAGTACGCATGCGTCAAACGCCATCGACCGACAGATGTTTAGCGTTAAGCCTACTCTTTCGAATGCAGTGCCTCTCGTTTCTGTAAACACAAATCCGTATATCTGTAGCCTTCGTTCGCATAATAGTTATTTTTTGTTTCGCTGGAAAAAATGATAAGCGAGCAACGAATAGTTGTGAAATTTTACATGAAACTTGGAAAAACCGCTACTGAAACTTATAAATCATCGAAAGAAGTATATGACAATGAATGTTTATCGCGTGAACGTGTTTTTGAGAGGTTTAAGCGCTTTCAAGATAGCCGAGAAGACGATGAAGATGATTCGGCCCGGGTCGCCCTTCCTTGTCAAAAACGGATGACAATATCGATAAAATCGGTATTGTCATATGGTTCGATCTGATCGTCGATTAAGTATTGGAATTGTCAGAGAATCCGTACGGTAAGTTTTTCCACCAAGGCAATGCGCCTGCTCATTTCTCAATGTCTGTCAAGAGGTTCCAGCATCCCAGTGTAAGACCATTCGCCTTATTCGCCGGATCTTGAGCCATATGACTTCTATCTGGTTTTTTAAGGTAAAATCTGCATTAAAAGGAACAAGATTTGAGTCGTTGAAGCTGTGGAAGATAAAGCGGCACGCGTCCTGAATGAGCTGACGGAAGACTTCGAGCACTGTTTCGAACAATGGAAGATGAAGCGTTGTAGGGATAGAAGAAAGGTTTATATTGAAGGTGATAATAAGTAAATATATATGAAAACAAAGTTAAAGGTTTTTTACAGTGTCTGTCTCGTTATTTAATAGCCACACCTTGTATTGTATGACAATTTTGATTAATTAGAAATCCAAATATAATGACGACAACGAATATGAATGATTTTAAGAACTACAAAGTAAACAAGTAATAGAAGCATTTCAAATTATCTGGCAACTATTTTCCTATTGTTCTTGAAGAAATTTTTTCCACTTTGAATAAAAGAGAAAATTATTTTGAAAAGGCTTCGGCAAAAAAAAAAAAAAAAAAAAAAAGACTACTTTGTCAAAAAATAAATAAAAATTTCATTTCGTTTTTTGTGTGCATACATTCAATTATTTTAAGTTCCTTTAATCCTATAATTAAACTGCACATAATTGTTTCTGTAAGAAAAGTATGAAAAATTTTTAGTATACAAGTATATTTTTATGTATTGAAATTTCTATACATATTTTTTTTTCCTTCTTTTTTTTTGTAATTGGAAAAATGTCATTTAACTTTTTTTAAATATGTTTTTAAATGAAAACTTCTTAAATAGAATTTATTACGAATGATGAAACTGAAATCACGCAAATTCAGTTTATTATAAATAATACTATGAACAGATCCAACATTTACTAGAAATATACCAGAAATCAGCTTGAACTATTCTTGATAAAAAATTAATATTTTTCTCAGAAATTAAAATCGTTATAATAATTATAATTGCTTCAATTTAATAAAATGAATTATCATTTTCTGCCGAATCGGATCACAATGTACAAAACTACCTCCTATCAAAAAGAAAATCTCTAAATATTGAAATTTCTCTCTCAGGATTATTACTTAGATCAACAGTTTCTGGTCATCAAAGATAATTTCAATATAAATGGAATTTTTTGCAAAACGGATCAGAATTTTTTTATTCTGAATTGATATTTTTAGAAAAATATAAAGGGCTACATTACTAGAAAAACAACAGAAAGAAATCAAAGAAGTTTACTAATATGAAATGAACGGAAATATAATGGGTTACGAAATTTATCTAGAAATTTGTCTTTTTATAGTAAATTCAATAGACTTTATTTTTAGCCACCGAAGGGGCTATTGTTTTAGGTACCTTATAAATTGTTATCCCGGACCACTTCTTGAATCTAATCACTTTCTAATTTTTTATCTTGTTTTAGCGTATATTTTTTTATGTCTACTTTCAAAAATTCACGAACTTAATTTTCAAAAATACATTGATCAATAAAAATTCATTAATCATTTGGAGTAAAAACTTCTGATCACGTCTTTACGAGTGATGTGCGTCTTTACGAGTCCCTGTAGGAGGAGTTGGAAATAATTTTTTTGTTTGGATACCTGAAATGAATGAGACAGTGAGTGTCATCACTAATTTGAGAGCGTGCGACATAATGATAATTATATTTAGATTCTGATTTAGATTTAACCACGCAAAGCGGTTTTTTAAGGGGTATCTAATACTTCGTTCTGCAGTCCGCTAAAGTGGGATAATGATTGTATGGGCTGTTTGGAGGCCCCCTATTGATGTAAATATAACCGGCGAATATAAGTTAAAAAACATGATAGAATGAAACTTCGCTCAAGCAGTATTATTGACCTTTGGATTATTATTCACCTTGATACTTTTGAATTACTGTTCACTTCACAATGCATCAATCTGATAAATTTTCGTGGCGTGGTGTGGAAGTGAGGATGCCAGCTCAGATGTCATCCTCGTCATTTACTGAGGTTCAAAATTACGAGGTCCGTCGCCAATAGCCTTCGTGTTGCTTCTAATGCGACTTAATAAAACCAACCAACTGATAAATCCCTCCCCCCCTCTTCCTTTTAATACTATTTTCGCGCCAAATGTGAATTGGTCTGAACTAAAATCGTAACGCATTTTCAGACAGAAAAATGTTTCAATTTTCATGCAAATTCACAGCGTTGCACTTCCTACATTTGCTCATGCGTGAGTGAGTGAGTGAGTGAGTGAATGTAAAGTTTATTGGCACAAGAGCCAGATATGGCTATGCTGCGCCAAACAAGATTAAACTGTGGTCTAGACGTGAAGTTGAAAAAAAGGTAAAAATGGTTGACAAGAAAGAGGGTCGAAAATAGAGAAGGATCGCTAGGGTACATTTGCTCATGCGATATTATGCTTTTGCTTTTAAAATTTAAAAGCATTCCAAAAATAAGTAATGTTTCTCTTTAACATGTACAGTGAACAGTCATTTGAAATTGCGGTACAGACAATGAAACATAAAACACATTTCATACCAGAAAATACTGATCAACTAAGATAGAAATGAATAGTACAATGAAATAAAAACTGCTCTCTCTATAGGATGAGAGAAGTCTGATAATAATATTAATTTGGGAGTACTTTTCAATTTAAAAAAGTTTTCCGATTTTGTGTCTTATTCTTTATCATCCCTCAGAGACAGCCTTAAAGGTCTCGCATTCCATCCCCACTTGCCTTCTGAAAGCTAAATACGAATATTCTTCTCCATAGACACATTTTTTAACAATTGCCATTGATAGCCTAACGCCGTGTTTGGTTTGAATTTACATATGTCTAGAGTACAGGTTCCCACACTTTTTTAGTTTACCCCTTCTCGGAAAAAATTACCAAACACCCCTTTAAAAAATAACTCACCATCCCCTTTCAGAAAATAAACACACCGACTCCCGTTCTTGAAATCAATCATGCAGGTTCAGGTCATTAAAAACACATTTCCAATTGCCAGAAAAAAGAAGAGATCACACACAAACTTCTCTAAAAAAATTACTAAACACCCCCTTGAAAAAACTACTCACCATCCCCTTTCAGAAAATAAAAGAACCGACTTTCATTCTTGAAATCAATTATGCAGTTGTGAGCTTTCAGATCATTAAGAACATTTCGGAAATCAAGAAAAAGGAAGAAATCACACAAACATCTTTTTTTTCCATCACTCTTTCGAATGTATTTTGTTCCATGCGATTAAAACCAATAATTTAGTTTTGAGATTAAAGGAAAAAAAAAAAAAAAAAAGGAAATTCTACAGAATTTACATTATTCTCAGAAATTCGTGATGGCGTGTCGGTGAAGTCTTAATTTTATTGTAACCGATCCAGACTTTTATATATAAGATTTGTTGATCTAGAACTAACATACGCCGATGCACAATGGTGCTCCAGTTCAGGTGTCGACTATGTCACTTGACCGTGTTTCAAAATGGCGAGGTTGTTACCAATAGTCCTTGTGTTTTTATCGTGCTGTGATGTTAATAATCAATAAATCACTCAAAAATCTGTAGTGTTTCGTGTGTTCCACAGCACACGCATAGACTAATTCATTTATTAATCAAAAAGGTATTAGGAACGACGTTGTAATTTAACAATGCCTATTTTTAAGCAGACTCTTGGCAATGCTTAAAATTTTAAGACTAAGTCTATACCTATGTATATATATACCCTTTATTGGTTGAAGTGAATATGAATGAATTATTTAAAAAAAAGTGACGTTGAAAGCTAAGAGTGAGGGCTCCAAAGAGCGCGCGTGCAAGAAAGTTTAATGCTGAGAAATTTTGTTTAAAAGACGTTAGAACTATTTGTTGAAACTTGTGTTCGTTGATTTTTAATAGTAATCAAGCTGTTCGAAATACTCTTGAGAATATATAGCTTAGAGGGTGACAGTGGATTCCCAACGACCCATGAATTAACCTTGAACCAAAAAAGGCCTCCTATTTCTATTCAACGTCCACTGGTGGGTGGAACCGAATCCGTTGGGAGCCACGGGTCTCGATCTGCTCTAAGTTTGGTTTGGTTTAATTAGCGTCGCACTAGAAGCAACATTAGGGCTATTGGTGACGGACCTCGTAATTTTGAGCCTCGGTCAAATGACGAGAACGACACCTGAGCTGACACCTCCCTCTCCTAACTTCCACACCACGCCACCGGGAGGACTTTGGGCCCCAACAGATTTAACGTGCATCAGTCCTGGCTAAACGGTGGGTCTTAGTCGTATCAAGACTCTAACCCATGACTCAACGAAAACCGCCAGCCGCGAGCCCGATGCCTTAAGGCTCCCGTCTGCCCGCCATTTTTATTTCGTGGTCGTAATGTTAATCCAATGGAATTTCGACTTAATTTTCATATCTTTACTATTTGATCGATTTAAATGCAATAAAGTGCATCTGAAAGAGCAAAAAATAATGAATGCTTCTGTGGAATTACTTTTTTCTACGATTTTTAAAAATAGTTTTACCCTTATTTAATTATTCGTTTGCGAGTTTTTCCGGTCTTTAAAAAATATTTTAAAATTTTTTTAAAAATCGGAGTTAAAAAGTAATTCCACATGAAACATTCATTATTTTTTATTCTTTCAGATGCACTTTATTGCGTTAAAATTGATCAAATAGTAAAGAGATGAGAATTAAAGTCGAAATTCCCTAGGATTAACATTACGTCCACGAAATCAAAATGGCGAGTAGATGAGAGCCTTAACCATTAGGCTATCGCGGCCACTCGATCTAAGCGAAAGCCATTGGAGACAAATCTCGTAACTTTGAAACTAGATCGAAGGAGGATGTGATATCTCACTGAGCGACCTTTTGTTGCCTTTGAGTTTGAATTTCCAGCCGAAATATATTGAGTTCTGACAACCTGTATATGCAAAAGATGGATTTGAGATCAGAAATGCTGATTTTACTACTTCTTATATTCTTTTTAAAATGACTCAAATTTTAAAAAAGTTAATAAAATTAAATAGTTTTTTTTTTATGAAAATCATTTTACATTAATACATTATATTAAAAATTATTCAATTGGTGCTTTTTCAACAGTACACAAATAAACAAAACCCTGCTGTAAGTCTGCCTTCGTAATTCAAATTGGACTCTTTTCATAACATATTTTGACGTTTTTCGTCATATACATCCTGCTCCTTTTTAGACTGACGATGTTTAAATGTGTGCGTTGAGATGCAAAACTTACAACGGTGTAATCTCAATCATTTGAAAACCATATATTTTCTGTAACAATTCTACAACTCAATAAAACACTTTCAGTGACAATTCGAATATTTCCCGATATCTTCGATGGAATTAAAAATGACAGTGATTTAAAATAACTCTCGTGATTATACTGCATTCTACTTTTATTAAATTTTAAAAAATGTTGACTTCCTCCCTTTATTTTCGAAAAATAAGAAACATTAACAGTTTTATAATATCATTCAAGATATTAAATCCTCATATTTATTTTTTAAGAAAAAAAATATTACTTAAAAAAGAAAAAAAACTTTATAGCGACCATTAATAAATAAAAAAGTGTTATGTTTTATAAATACACGAATCTCTTATTTAAAACATAAAAGGGTTAATGCACACTACAGGAAATTTTTGATAAGTTTGAGGTGAATAAAGTAATAATTTACCTGAGACTATCTGTTTCTATACATGGAAATTCCCCTGCATGAATAATAACTAAATATAATTTATTTTATTATACGTTCTAGTTGTTAAAATCCTCAAATCCTTTCCGAATAAGGAACTGAATAAATATGTATGCATAAATTACATTTGGGACACACTAATATCTGCGGTTTAGTTCCGTAATTGGAAAACTCTTTTGCATGTCAAGATGTAAAGGGTTCACAATGCTGGGGGAAACATAGCCAAAAGTGGATAATTTAAATCTAAAGGAACCGGAAGAAAAACTCGAATTTTCCAAAAATTAGGTTTACATATTTTCTTAAATAGAAGAGATGAATTTTTTAAGAAAAGTTAACTTCGCGATCAAATATTTAACACACAAGCTTCATTTTACAAAATACATTTATATTATGATATATGAATATATATTTTTCAATCAAATCAACTATTTTTACCTTGTACCCAAACAAGTTACGATGTTTTTAAAAAAAATCATGTCATTTTACTTGCCACTTTCAATGCAATTTCGAATGATTCCAACCTTTAAAACAGGTGAAGGGGAAAAAAAGAAAAACAGAACCTTCTCTATAAGACTCGGTTCTTCAAATAACTCACTAACGTCCCTTAATTCCCTTATGCATAGAAACACATTAAAATAATATTGCAAGTCAGCTGAAAAATTTTATAAAGTATTTTTACCATAGAGAGTGTTTTAAGAGGAATCGCAAGAAAAATTTGAATTACTGTTGGACTCTATCCACACGTGGTACAATAATACACGAATATGCTTTACACGTGGTTTTACTATAGCTCTCGGAACGCAATCGTGTGTAATAACCCTCCTAGACATTATGGCGTCATAATTCTTATTATACCTTTTGCAGAATTCAGATTAATCTTTTATTCTAATGACATTAAAAGTTTCTGCTTGCCTTTTTCAATTAATGTCATTTCTTTCTTTTCTGTTTCATATAAATGAATTCTTATTTCACGGAAAGTGGAACATTCCAAATTGGATTGTTTGTGTAGTAAGATATTTTTTTCGAGATCTCTCCCGGTCAGCGAGAATAGTTTGCGCTCACTCATTTTATATTGGTCCAGTTTTAAGAGTTATAAAGATTTTTTCCTAAGTGTAAGTGAATTCCGTAGTAATTGAATATTATGTCGAAAGAGTGCAAACGGAAACACAAAAGGTGAAAAACTCAATGTCGTCGAAAGAATTCGAAAAGGGACAAGGCCAACAAATCTTAATCAACCACCAACGTAGATAGTTAAAAAATGAAGATAAATTTTATTTGTTAGTTGATAGTGATAAAGAAATGGCCAAAAAAAGTTAGGACAGCGGGAAATACCAATCTTGACAAATGTCTGTTTGATTTTTTTTGTTTTTTCTCTCAGTTTATATTGATACTATAACTCGCGGCTTACTTAACCTGAGGTTTAGTAATCATGAACCCCATCAACCGCGTGTTAAAGGGGTCAAACTGTATTCACAATTTTTTCCCATTGTTTTACTGCAGAATTCGAGGGACAGGGCAATGCATTCGAAATATCCAGGGTTTCAAATTATAGAAGCTTCGACTGCACAATACAAATCAACCCTCCCCCAACAGATTCATCCCGTTTACAAAGCACAGCCGTTGGAGTTTGTAAAAACACTTTTTCTTTCGCAAAGGTTTTTGGTAACGAACCATCCATCTTTTCGAGTGGAAAACATTACGTTTTCGATTGCACGCTCCGACTACTTTCCACAATTCTCGATGGTCATTACATGCGGCGTTTTTTCGATGGATGTGTGAAATGTACAGCTTCTCTTACAGAGGACTCTAAGAGTCTCGAAGTAAGGGAATGGGAGGCAATAAAATGTGAGTTAGTGGAAATAGTACCCGGGAGTGGCTCCGCGAAAAGCAATGGGAACATTCTGAAAGGTTGATAGAGCAACAAATTGCTTCGAAGAAGTCAGGCTCAGTTGAGTTTCCAACTTCATTGATTTTTCCACTTTTTCTTTTCATTTTCCTCTTTTGAATGCATACCCGCTTCAATTTCTCAGTTCGTGAGAGGGAAAACTGTACGATCTCTCTTTGTTTTTCAAAACAGAATTCCCAACAGGTTTAGTCTTCGTTATTTTTATTTCTTTCCTGGATGCAGAGAGGATGTAAAGTGATGGAATTTTTCTTTCTTTTAAATTCCATTTACGCCCCCGAATGAATTCGTTTTATTTTCTGTTGGATTTTGCTTTCGTTTTTATTTGCTATTGTTCTAGAATCGTTCCACGGGATGAACATTTAGGAAGATAAATAAATCAATATTTTTAAAAAAGAGAAATAATAATGTAGAGAATTGAACAATATTGCTATTATAATTGTAAACTTTATTCTATTTAACCACATTTTTTTTTTGAAATTTTCTAATTTCCGTAGTTCAACTTTACTCTGAAGTCATTTGAGTACGTATAATTAATTTCATTCAGGATCCTTATAATTATTTTAATATAATTTCTGTCCAGAAGTAAACTCATTATATTTATACGCAATTTGTGTAAAATAAAAAAGTAATTAATATTTTTTCACCAATTCTCTCATTATAAAAAATTTCTCCTTTCTCGACCTGTCTTCAAATTCACCAACTAACTCCATATTTTACAAACCTAAGTCTTTTTCTTTTCTTTTCTTTTCTTTTCTTTTTTAGAAAAACATCTTGATTTGGTCCTAAAATCAAATCAAGCAACATAAATAAACTACTGAATATTCAAATTAAAAGTAAATTTTCTGATATTTATTTGAGATCATTTTTGATTTCAAACTTGTTTCTCTCTAACTGGCCAAATTTTTATTTACTTTTGTTTCTGCAATTTATTAGATTGAGAACAAACAAAACTAATGCTGCTATTGGAAATATTTTTCTCTCACTCCGCACATAATATTAGGTAATTTTAATTACATTTGGCTTAAATATATTCAATTTAATAATTTTTCGGTTGCTTTCATTTTAATATCGGGAAAGTTTACTATTGTCCATTTCTCGATATTTCGCCGTTTACTTTAATTCTTATATTTAATTGAGTAATTTAATAATGATTATTAATAATAAAAAAAAGCGCACCTTGGATGGCTAAATCTGTTCTTTGTAAGACTTTGCATAAAACTTTTTTTAGTATATTATTATTTGTTAATATTTTGGGAAAGATGTAAATAATAAGTGTTTAAATGAAAAATAATTTATAATTATTTAATTATTAATTATTTAAATTTAAATAAAGTTTGTGTTCAACATAATTTTTAACCCAAAAATGCAACTTTCAAAATCAGCAATATAAAGAGAGATCGATGAAGGAGGAGAAAATATCAAGAAAAATGAGAATCGGCTTACACTTTGGTTGAGAGCAAGGATTCTTAAACTGTCGTGCACATACCCTGGAGGGCGAGAAAGTATTTCAATGAGGAATATTAATAGCACAGCAAAGAAAAGTAACGATACCCAAAGATAAACCTACGTACATAATTAATGATAAACCCTCATTTGAGGTTTTTCAATTGTTTGATTGGTATTTATTAACATCGCACTATGAAGCAACCCATTGCTATTGGCGTAGGACCTAATAATTCTGAGCCTCGATCAAGAGACGAGGACGACATCTGAGTCGATACCTTCTCTCCGAAGTTCCTTACTTTGTCAACGTGAGGGCTTGGAGTCTAGATAAATTTAACGGGCAGCATCATGGCGTGTTTTTGGTGGGAGCAAGACTTGAGCCCACGACTCGAAGGAAAGAACGCCTGCACTGTGTTTGACCATGACCTTTCGGCTACCGCTGCCACTTGTGGTTCGTCAAATCTTAATTTAACAATTGAAGCCTATGATGACAAAACGTTTGAGATTCATTGACTTAGAGAATCCTAAAATTATGTTTATCATATACTGTACGGCAATTAGTGTTTCTAATATAGTACTCATGCTTGGAGATAAATAAAGTGAAAAATGACCACCATAATTGCATACAGCGCGGTCCACTAAGATAACGAAAATGGCCAGTCGCTGGAAATGAATTTAGTTTTAATTAACGTCGCACTAAAAGCAACACGAGGGCTATTGGTGAAGGACCTCGTAATTTTGAACCACGGGCAAGTGACGAGAACGACACCTGAGCTAGCACCTCCCCCCTCTCCTAACTTCCACACCAACGGGAGGACTTTGGACCCCGACAGATTTAACATGCATCAGCCCCGGCTACACGGCGGGTCTTTGGCAGCCAAGGATCGAACCCGCGACTGAACGAAAACGGCCGGCCACGAATCCGAAACCTTGACCACTAGGCTACCGCTGACAGAAATGAGTTTGGCACTACTGCCTTAAACATACTTAATAAAGCCACATCATAGCTTGCAATGGTTTTGGAAATTAGACATTAACTTCTGAGGAATTTTAGAGGCAGCAGTAGGTAGTCTAGTGATTATGGTCGCGCACTCGCAGCTAGCGTTGTTTCTGTCAAGTTATGGGTTCGAATACTGATATCACTTAAGACCCACTGTGTAGAGCGGAGTTGATGCTCGTTAAATCTGTCGAGGTTCCGAGTCCTCCCGTTGGCGTGGCTGAAAATTTTGAGAGAGGTGTCAGAGCTCAAATGCGGTCCTCCTCACTCTAGACCGAGGTTGAAAACTACGAGGTCTGTCACCAGTAGCCCCCAAACTATCAGTCAATCTGATGAATTTTAGATCTCTAATGTTCCATATTTTCATTCAAACCTCTTTTTTTTTTTTTTTTTTTTTGACAATTACTGAAATTTAATTATTATTCGTAAGTTAAGTTTTGACTTCTGTCCACATTATCTGACATATTCAGTCAAAGTAACATTTATAGGATCCACCTTTTGCATCGACATTTTTAAAATAGCAATTTTATTTTATTAAGAACGTTTTTTCTCCTTGCACGAAAAGGTAGAGTAGTGGGATAATTATAAAATTTGAACCACGCACGTTTTTATTGGAGTATTTTATATGTTGGAGTTTTTATTGGAGTATTATTACGTGTGTGAGAGTGAATAAGTGAAATTTGAGTTAAAGGCTTTACTGCGCCAAACAAGGCGTAACTGTGTTCTAGACTCAAGAAAAATGGTAAAAAAAGTAAAAATAGGGAAGGTCCACTATATAAGGCATCCCGAGGGTGCGTCACCCTTGTTTGCCAAAGACGTGTTTACCTCATTAAAAAGAAAAATATCACAGAAGTATAAATAGGACTACTTCCCTAAAGAAGGCAAGCTTCTGAGGGATGCAATACGTGGGGTATTGTTTATACTCAGTTTGTAATTTTGAGCCACGGTCAAGTGACGAGGAACGATAACTAAGCTATATAGTGCCTCATTTTCCTAAATTCTACATCACACCTCACGAGGATGAAAGTTAATGAAGATAATCTTGTTTGAGGGGGAAATATCTGTTTTATACTATATATCAGAGAAGAAGTGTATAAAATTGTCAAATTATTCTTAATTGAATAAATCATGCAGAAAATAATTATAATTCCGGAGAAATAATATAACTAAAAAATCCAGTTAACATGCCTAAGCTATGGTTTCCTAGGAAAGCGGAGCCGTTACCTGACGGCAGCAATATTTCTGTGGACGATGTCACTAAAATGTTATCTACTTATGCCAGATGGTGTGGCTTCTGAAAAGAGCGTTGAATGCGAGGAAATACCTCGTCTTTGGTTTGCACAGACATCGTTTTAGTAACATTATCCACCGTTGTATTACGGTCGCTAGGTAACGGCACCGGTTTCTTAGGAAACCGAACGAAACATCTGAACAATTCCTTATTAGCAGTTGTTTTCTGAGTAACATTCTACTGTTCTTCTTATTATTTCTATCACAGTTATTGAATTTTTAATGATTATAGTTTTAAAAGTTATTTAAAAAAAATTTCAATCCGAAGAGTTTTGTAAATTATCTCTAAAACACGAGGAATAAGACTATATATATATATATATATAAATGGATCTTGATTTATGTTTAAAATATATATATTGCCAAAAAGGTCTAAAAATTTAATTATTTTCACTCGTTCCACGTTGATGATTTTCCCACCTTTGTTTGCCAGAGAACATCTTTTCGCTATTTTTTTTATCTCATAATTCTCTCTTTCTTCACGTTAATTATTTTTGTTCAACAGTTTTTTTTATTCGTTTTCGATAGAGGTTGCATCAGGGTTTTCGATGCGTTAATTTTATAGAAATCGATACGACCGAAGACTATACTTAAAACAACAATTGAATATGCAATATTACGTTTTCAGGCTTTTTTGTTTTTCTCTGAAATTTTCTCCGCGCAGGTCATATAATTTCTATTCGCCGACTTCTCAGAATATATTTTTGCAGCCAATCATGCGCATCTTTGTTGATATTGTTAGTTGTTGGCTCAGTCATTATTGATAGAGCATGTCATTGGTGGAAAATGTCATCCATTTCGAAGGCATCGAAATTGCATTCCTTTAACATGGTTCTGCTGATACCCCCCCCCCCCTTCACTGAAACAACTGAAAAGGACAGAAAATAAAAAGACAAAATTTCTTTATGTATTTTTCTTTCTTTTTCTTATTTTTTTTAAAAAATAAATATAACTTTTCCGCTTTCACATTATGCATCGAATTAATTTTGTCAAGATAACTGCAATATTTTATTTTTATTGCAGAAATATTTTTGAGGCATTTGTTTCGTGTTCATTTAGACTAAGTTCTATTTTGTTTTCTTAATCATTAGCATCTGAGCCATCTCTCAAGGAAGTGTAAATTTAAAGCAGCGTCAAAAGTTTGTTAAATTTGACTCTAACAAAAGTTCCCGAACTATTGATTCGGGATTAAATCATACAAAAACAAGGAACTAAAACAATCTTTTTTACGCTAATGGGAAACAATCAACGTAGAATAAGAATTTAAATTTTTATCTACGTTTTATCTTTTAAAGCGCATCTTAAGTGCCTAAATCTGTTCTTTGCAAAACTTTGTATAGAACTTTTTAAATATAAAGTTTTGCAAAGAACAGATTCAGGCACCTAAAATGCGTTTTTTCTTATAACTATTATTAAATTACTCAATTAAATATAAGAATTAAAGTAAACGATGAAATATCGAGGAATAGACAATAGTAAACATTTCCGACATTAAAATTAAAGGAATCGACAAACAAGTAAATTGAATTGATTTAAGCTAAATGTAATTAAAATTAAAGCAAACGATAAATTATTAAATTGAATATTATATCGGCTACATGTAATTCAAATTAAAGTAAACGATAAATTATTAAATTGAATATATTTAAGCTAAATGCAATTAAAATTGAAGCAAACGATAAAAAAATGAAAAGTGATCTGGTACGCTAAAAATGATCTTCCTAAAACAATAGTCCTTTAGGTGGATAATAACAGAAAAACAATATTAAAATCATTTGGCCCTAAAACATTCCAAGAAGGAAGCCAAACTAAAAAGATGTAGTTTGAAATAGTTGAAGGGGAAAAAAATGACTGCCTCACAGTTTAAAATTCTGAATAATGTTATTTATTTTCAGTCATGTCTTGATTTCAGTCCCCCTCCTCCCTCGCTATTAATCTATTCAAACAGGAAATCGTTTATATAAACATTGTACAAGAAATTTATTTCTCCATACATAGTTTCACAGTTAACCAAGAAAAAAAAAGAATAAAGACTGTTGACGTGATGTCTGATATATGCATTTCATCTGTGCACACACACGCACGCACTTTATTAAAACCTGTAACAAAATGTACAAACAAACTGATGAATTATAACCAGTAAGGCTGAAGGAATATTTTTCATCAGTAGATCTAACGAAATCATAAATTAAACAAATATTGGGAGTGTGAGATTTTCATTCCATGAATTCAAAATACTATATATGTTAATTTCACTATAATATTTCAAACGAGACCACATCATACATGTATCTAGCATTTTTTTTTTTTTTTTTGAAAAATGCTTAACAAAACAACTATAAATTTAGACGTTAAATATACGACCCGTCTAAATTCGAATTTAATCTTTTATTAAATAAACAGCTTGTTTAACAATTTTATTTCTTTAATATATATTTCTCTCACGTCTGTTTATTCTGTTTTACATTTTAAAAAGAAAGAAACCAACAATGGTTGCTTTGAAATTTTTCCTAACAAAATAATTTATAATAGTACATACATATTTACAACAATTTGCTCATGTCATGGGTTAAAAATTATGAAAAATTAAAACTTTTTTACGCATCACACACACACACACACACACACACACAAGTATTCCTCCCTTAAAAATATTCAAATTACTTTATAAAGTACGTACCCCAAACTGCTTTAAAGCTCTTTATAATTATAAGATATATATGAGAAAAAATGAAAAGAGATACAAACTTTTTTAAAAGTATTCTTTAAAAAAGATACAAAAATATTCAATCCCCTCCTTTTGTAAAGTATTTATGGTCAAACCTTTTTAAAATCTTTATTTTAAGGATTAGAACTTTTCCGTGTATTTTATGTACTCTTCTTAATTCCTTGTAAAATATTTATACATGTCAAATTTCTTTAAAGATCTTTATAATGATAAGAAACAAGTCATTTAAATTTCAGGCATTTTAAATAATCATCAAACACAAAAGTGCTGTAGCTGCAAATCACAATTGTGTCATCATTCGACTATGTGAGACAATACTGCAACTAAATTATTATAATAATTTATTTTTTATTATAATCATTTAACAAAAGCGATTACAGTAGTAAAATAAAATTGATTGTCGAACGGGTAATGAAAAGACATACCAATACTATACTGATTACGATCACAAACAGTAGTTTCGTAGGCTTTAAAATAATTCCGGACACACCCTGGGTATTTTTATACTGAGAATAAAAACGGAGATAGTGATGAGATTCTAAATAACAGGATATATGGGCTTAAAATGCTTGGAAAGGTTAAAGATCATCTGATTCACTTTCGAAAGCAACTTCGAAGGAAAATAGCTTTCGAAATCGCCTTGCATAAAATAGCCGTCAAACAAAAACATTTGCAACGAGATAAAAGCGAAAACGAATAATCCTTTTGCGTAATACTATTTGTTTCGTTTTGTTTTAGTGTTAATTATATGACATCATGTTTTTCTTTCGCTTTGGGTTTTCCAAACGGAAGTTAGACCAGTGTTATTTTCATCCAGGAAGCTCCATTACGGAATCGGAACTTATTTTAAAAATATTAAACTGAAGATGAGAAAACCTTCATCGTACTTGTGTAACATATACGCATGATTTCCTCGGTAAAACTGAAATAGAATAATAAGTGATACTTACTCCCACACTTTTTTTTTGCTTCTTTGACTGACGAAACATTCCATATATGGGTCAAACAATTTGTTTTGGATTTTCGTAACATTTAGGACAAGAGTATCTTGGACAGAAATAATTAATGTTTCGTGAATATTGCTTTAAAATCTGCATTTACGAATTTTTTTCTCAGAAATAAATTCCATTGTCCATTTATTTAAAAATATTTGTAATTTAATGAAACGAATGAGGGTATCACCCATTTTAATTTTATTTCAAATTGTTTGAAATCTAATTTATTTTACAAAAGTGTTACGAAACCTGAGTTTACGTATTTTCTCTGAAAATAAATTTTAGATTGAGAGGGGATATATATATATATATATATATATATATATATATATATATATATATAATGATTTAGCTTTTATTCATATCAGTTTCTCATAATAATAATTTAATTTCCTGATTGCGCCCCCCCCTTTCTCATTTAAAAGTAAAGTGTTCATTCTTATTTCCTGATACCATTCCTTTTTAACTTCAATTTTTGCAATCAAGCGTTCCTAAAAATTCGCTGTCAATGCTGTTCCCAGGATTTAGACCTGTAAAGATGATCCCTACCAGACTTTAGGTCTGCACTTAAATTTCCTCGAAATCCCTCCATTAATCCCACACGTTCTATGGTGTTTATTGTGAAAGATCCCTGCTATATAACCAAAAACACAACGAAATTCTCTCTCTTATTCTCTCCTCTCTTGCCCTTACACTCCTCTGATGATCATCTGAGATTTTTTTATGGTGTTTCGCTTCGGTCTTTGGTGGCCGAAGCCCGACTAAAGTCTACAATAATTAATAAAATCTTATTTAGGCTATTGGTGACGTACCTCCTAATCTGAACAGCGTTCAAGTGACAAGGACGACATCTGAACTGGACTCGCTCTTTCCAAACTTCCCCACCACGCCATGGGAGAAAATAGGACCTCGACAGATTTAACGTGCATCAGTCTCACTACAAGGCGATTCTTTGTGGCATCAGGGCTCGAACCCATGACAAAAGAATCGCCGGCCACAAGTCCGCGACCATGACTGATAGACTACCACAGCTATAATGTTACTTCAAAATAAGATGGAAATATGTTGTAAATGCGGAATATAAATTTTTTAAAAATGTCTCGTTTCGTTTCAAAATTTTAGTTAACGGAATTTCTGCATTATTTAAAATATTTAAGATTATTACATAAATAAAAAAAAAAAGGATAAAATTTCTAGAAAATAAAATTCATAATTGTAAGCGATTTTGTATAAAACGGGAAGAGAGCGAGCGAGAGAGAGATTGTGTGTTGTTTTATAACACATATAAACCAATAAAAACCAAGACATACATTTTTCTATTCCAATCTGATTTGAAATGGGTGGCGTGGTAGCCTAGTGGTCCTGGTTCCGGACTCATGGTCGTCGAATCACAGGTTCGAGCCTTGATGCCTCGAAAGACCCGCTGTGTAGCCAGGGCTGATGCACATTAAATCTGTCGGGACCCAAAGTCCTCCCGTTGGCGTGGTGTGGAAGTTAGGAGAGGGGATTCCAGCTCAGGTATCACTCTCGACTCTTAACCGAGGTTCAAAATTACGAGGTCCGTCACCAGTAGCCCTCGTGTTGTTTCTAGTGGGTCGTTAATAAAACCTGATCTCAAATGGAGCCGCAGAATTCCTCAAAACTTTTAGTCTCATATCGTAATAAAAGCTCTATAAATATTTCTTCTGATTACTTTTCATTAACTCCTAAATGAAATACTATGCCAAGCTTACTTTAATCAATTTGGTCTATTTAAAGAGGGTTGTTCAGAAACTAAATATTTTTATCATTTAATTATAAGATTGTTCCTAGAATTTAAACCTAACTATAATATTGATCTGAGAATTTAAGTCTAATAGATTGATCCCATAATTCAAATTTAGTTATAAGAATGATCCCAAAACTTAGATCTTATTCTAAAATATTCGGCATCTTACTGAAATCATAAAAAGGAAGTTACAATCGATTGATTGGTTGTTTTTTAACGTCAAACTTCAGGCAACATGAAGGTTATTGGCGACGGGACCAGTAATTTTGAACCCCATTCTAGTGACTACGATAACACCCGAGTTCTGGCCCCTCCCTATCCAAACTTCCACACCACGTCAATTGAAAAACAAGAGCCTTGTTAGATTTAATGGGCACCAACCCCACTATACGATGAGTTTTAAGTATCATCGCTGCTCGAACCCTCGACTCGAGGGAAACAATGTCGGTCGCTAGTTAACGACCGTGACCATTAGGCTATATCGTCCTCGTGTTGCTTCTAAGTGCGACTTTAATAAATAATCAACCAATCGATGGAGAGGTATAAAATATTCAAATTTTTCAAGCAGTAGTTTTAAGGAACTTTTAAATATTATTCGTTCATTTTTATTGCATTTTATTGGGATTTTGACCTAGATATTATTTAGACTACTTTCCTAGAAAAGCTAGCGTAAAATAACTTTAGAAGCAAGTTAAAAATTGTTTAACCAGTAAAAAAAATGTTATGCTTTTAGTAAAAGATTCCTTCGCTTTGATGCGTAAATTATAGCCACTAAGTTTTTTATAAGTTCAAATGACGCTTAAATAATGTTTTACTGCAAATTATTTGGTTATGATCCAAAATAGAGAGATCGTAAAAAGTCTCTCTATTAATTTATAAATAATCGGCAATTTTTTTTAAAAAAATAAGTATGGATTTCTTAATATTTACGAGTACTTTAATTTCAAGTATTATATGAATCGGATAAGGTTTTTAAAAAATTCAATTTTAATGATTCTTTCCAATGCTAACTTCCATAATTATTTTCTGTTTTGAAATTTTTCCTTTTTTTCGCTAGAAAAAAACAGATTATTATTAAAATTTCGATGGAGCTCATATAAACAACACTAAAGTAGCAACTTTATGCATAATAATACCGGTAAAAAACGAGTATTTTAAACACGGGTTTTCTCTCAAATTTCACACTTTGCGTAACATAATTTTTTTATACTTTAAAATTTTACGAGGGGATAGTTCAATTTACTGGTTTTAATATTCAACTGTGTTTCACTTTGTAAGCAATTGGAATTATGAATAAAATTTAATTCTTTAAATAACTAGTTTCAATCAATTAATTATAATTAAATTATCGTATTGTCATCCAAAGCAATCGTGTATAGAAAATTTCAACTCAATTGAGCACTTTAAAATGTGAGAAAAAAGCTTTTAAATTTTGACCCAGATATAGTTACAATGTGAGTGGAAGCAAACCCATTAAAAATAAAATCTGGATGAACAAACTCAATGGATGTTTGAGGCAAATACTATGTACAAAGAAATCTGATAATTTTAAATTATGTACTTGTATATTAGTAAAAATAATTTTTATTTATATAGAGCATTTTGAAAAATAAAACCAACTCCTATTTTCCAAATTGTGTGTATTGTATTCCTTTTCGAAATTAAATTATTTTTAAATATGCGTAAAAGTATTAAATAAGAGTGAAGAATTTGAGTTGTGATTTTAATAATTATCTAAAAATGATAATGTTCTTTAGACATAGCTCAGGGATATTTATTTTTCAATAGCTCATCCAATATCTTCAATCATTTTAATCTTTCATTACAGTACTCTTTCTATAATCCAGCACTTCACCTTTCCGGCCCTGTCAGTAATCTTGCATTTTTACACCAGCAGACAAGTCACTGCAGAATTATTTTATACCTTCTATTTCAATGGGTGGCCGTGGTAGCTCAGTGGTCATGATCGCTGCCTGCGGTTTTCGTCGAGTCTTAAGCTCTAGCCCTGATGCCACTAAAGACCAGCCGTGTAGCCGAGGCTGATGCACGTTAAGTCTGTCGTGGTTCAAACTCCTTCCGTTGGCGGGGGTGTGGAAGTTTGGAGAAGGAGATGTCAGCTCAGGTGTCGTTCCTCAGTGCAACGTTAATAAAACAAATCAACCATTAATTTCGATGGAATAATTAGGTCATTAACACAAAACAGTACATTTTTTAATAGTTTTTGTTATTTCATGAGTGTTGACTGTATTACATTTTATTCAATAATACATAACGTTTATTGCAAAAAGGCGTAAGTAATAGTATTTTTCAGTAATCCGTGTTGTGCTCTATCTGCCGGATTACTGAGAGAGTGTGTGTAATGGTGAAGTTTAATGGCGCTAGGGCCAGATATAACTATGCTACGCCAAACAAGGTGTAACTGTGATCTAAAGGTTTGAAAAAAAAAAAAGAAAAGAAAAAGAAAAAACAGAAAAAAGATAAAATTGGTTGAGAGAAGGAGGTTCGAAACTATGGAAGGATCGCTGAAATATCCTGGGAGCGCTTCACCCGTGTTTACCAGATATAGTAAACCCAGTGGGAAAGTAAAAATATCGCAAGGCTCCTCGGGTGGTGAGGCCTATACTTACCCGAAGAAGGTTCACCCTTGAGGGTGTTTCTAATCCAGGATCTCCAGGAAAACTTTATTTTTATATTTCAGGAGCAATGTATTTATTTATTCATTGTAACAATGTGTTACAAATATTTAGACTCGGAGCCGCTGTAACGCGAGTATATAATACTAGATACAGCGGGGAATAAGCATACATACAGAGAGAGAGAAATTTTCCCACTTTCACAATATAAAGCACGTAGCTCTTAAATATTCAGTCCAACGAAACCACGCAAGCAAAACGATCTCTCCGCACGGAGAGAGGGAAAAACCTTCCCAAATCCAAACGATTTATGTGGAGTAGACAAATAAAAGACTCGGCGAATAATGGGAATAAACATAACGGAGAGTACACAAAACATCCTCTGGCCGCAGGTAATACATCAGTGAGTGCAAGGACATGACAGCGATGGTGGGAAGTTTGAAGGTGAAGGTGTCAAGAATTTAGGTCTAAGCGATGTCGGAATTTTAATATTATGAAATGACATCAGAAACGCGTTTGTGTTTTGACAAAAATATAGACTATTTTTAATATAAAATATGTTTGTTAAAAGGATTTTCTGTGAGAGTGAGAGAGATAAAATTTGTGCACTTTCGTTATTTTTTGCCTCTAACGTGGCAAATTAATTCTCATTGTTATGAATTAATTTGCCTCGTTTCGTTTCATAATTGATTTAGAAATCATCTCCAAAAATGTTTTTGAATTTACAGAAATTAGTTTTGTGTGTATGGAATTCTCAGATGCAGGGAAACTTAAGGAAAAAAAAAATTCCCCTTCATTTTGTTTTTTCCCTTTACGAGGCAAATTAATTCTCATATTATTATTGAGAATTAATTTGCCACGTTACGTTTTAGAAATCATCTTCAAAAATATTTTTGAATTTACAGAAATTAGTTTTGCGGAATTCTCAGTTGCAGGAAAATTTAAGGAAAAAAATTTCCCATTCATTTTGTTTTTTCCCATTAACGTGGATAATTAATTCTCATTGTTGAGAATTCGATAACATTTCATTTTATATTTGATATAGAAATCGACTCCATTTTTTTAAAAAAATTTACAACAATTAAATTTGGTACTTTCAGTTGCAGGAAATGTCATGATAAACATTGATCAATTACAAAAAAAGGCGACGTTAGTTTTCGTGATTTGATATTTTAAAAATTTAATTGGCCCTTTTTAAATAAATTAAGGTATTACCTTTTTGAGTTCAAGAATTAGAAAGGAAATTATTTCCGAGATTATTGAATTTAAAGTATACGATTAAATCAATATTGCCTCAATTTGAGCTAACAAACAATGATTTTTAAATTAATCAAAAGATATCTTTCATTGCAACATCGATTAATTGTTTAGTTATTTTTATAGACATTTGAAAAGAAAATTGTCGCACTGATATATGGATTTATTTATGTGATTCCGTGATACATTCTACTCATAATGCTTTACCAAGAAAAGTGCTTCCCCCCCCCTCTTAAAGATACAAAAGTATTAGTTTAATCTGAACTAAATGAAGCGAGCGATTCCATTGGTTAAAATGATGAAAATTCTGGCCAGAAAGCAGAGACAAGCCTCTCCTTCACTTCAAGAAAAAGAAAGGAAACCAGTAATCATACCATGAATAACACGTAATTGTGTTATTCTCGAAGTCAAAGTGTCAGAAACGGTTTTCTTCTTGTGGCTGCCCGAACGCACTCTCGTTTATTTGATTAAAAGTAAAATACGACCAGTTACGTGACTAGTCGTACTTTCCAGAAGTCATTGTGATATACGAGCTAATAAAGAAAAGCCGTGAAGTATTCGAGATTTCAGGTTCTCTTTGCAATAATGGAAATAAAGACGGATTACCTCATTTTTAAAGAAAAAGAGAACCTCATTTAAAATTTCGTACGTCTTGCATCAGAAATTTTTATTAATTCTTTTTAACATTTGAAACTTCCGCAGTTCATTTCGAATTGCTCCACTTTTGGAATTCAGGGCTATATCAACTGCTTACAGGCCTATTAAAAAATGTGGGTGTGTGGGGTGAAATAACAGCACTGAGCAAACTAGGAACAATAAGTAAAAGAAGTTCAGTTTTAAGGAGAACAATGTTAAAAAATGTTAAAAGTTCTATATAAAGTTTTGCAAAGAACGGATTTAGTCACCCAAGGCGCACTTTTTTTTAATGATTATTATTAAATTACTCAATTAAATATAAGAATTAAAGTAAACGATGAAATATCGAGAAATGGACAATAGTAAACTTTTCCGATATTAAAATTAAAGCAAACGCTAAATTAGTAAATTGAATTTATTTAAGTTAAATATAATTAAAATTAAAGTAAATGATAAATTTTTAAAATGAATATATTTAAGCTAAATGTCATTAAATTTGAAGTAAACGATAAAAAAAAATTGAAAAGTGATCTAGTACGCGAAAAGTGATCCACTTAAAACAATATTTCTTTGGCTGGCTAATAATAACAGTAAATCAATATTAAAAACATTTGACCCTAAAACATTCCAAGATGGAAGCCAAACTAAAAAGAAGTAGTTCGAAATTCTTGAGGAAAAAAAAAAAAAAAAAAAAGGCTGCCTCACAGATTAAAATTCTGACTAATGTTATTTATTTTCAGTCATATCTTGATTCCAGTTCACGTATGATTTAAGGTAATACATAAATCGATAAGTAAATAAAATACTTAATTTTTATATTTGTTTCACTTCAATCCAATAAAACAATTGGGGGAAATTTATTACGACGTATTTTTGAAAATTAATATCTTTAGTGGTGAAAGCAGGTATCAGATAGTTATATATTTTATTTCAATCCAACAAAAAATTCAGGAGAAATTTATTACGACGTATTTTTGAAAATTAAGTTCGTTACTGGTGAAAACAGACATCAAAAATATACGCAAAAACAAGATGAAAAATATCAGGTAAAAAAATTACATTTTTGGGTTAACTAAAACAATAGCCCTTAGGGTGGCTAAAAAAAGCAGTGTCTTGTCGAGTCTCTAGGTTTCAGATTTGTGGTTAAAACGACCTTCAGATAATAAGTGTGGTTCATATAATTCGGTAAAGCCTCGTTAAATTTGAATATTTGGGAACGGAGCCGATCCGGAAAATCGAAAATCCGTGTTAACCGGAGAATAAGAAAAAATTACATGGAATAAGACACACTTACAGAAAATCCTCTTTATATTGAAAAAATCGACTACAATTCATATACTTTTATTTACAGAAGATAAAAACGTCTGCTTTGTGAATAATAGAAAGAGAGTTTAAAATAGTTTTATTTCCTTTTACACATTTAGGGACATTGTACTCCTGAAAGTCATGTGTCGCTGGTAATAAGAGGTGTTATTAAGGTTAAAAATAATAAATTTTGGTAAGAACATTTGTTGAGTCCCCCTCCCCTACTTTTCTTTCATACCTTCATTGCTGTTAGAAAAATTTCAGTAAAGATATTAATTTTTCAAAATACATCGGTGAAGCAAATAAATGTCATTATGTATATCTACAGATTACATCTCAATTTTATATTTTAAAAAAAATCTCCCTGCAAATTCATTGGAGTTATCCTGAGATCCGAGTTTATAAAATCGGGGCTGATGCACGTTAAATCTGTCGGGCCTAAAGTCCTCCCGTTAGATTGGTGTGGATGTTAGAAGAGGGTGTGACAGCTCAGGTGTCGTCCTCGTCACTTGACCGAGGTTCAAAATTACGAGGTCCGTCGCCGATAGCTCTCGTGTTGCTCTGAGCGACGTTAATATAAACTAAACTAAACTAAACTAAAAACCGAGTTTATAATTTTTATTAATACTCTTATTTTATCTTTATTTATCTATTCATTTTTCTTACAAAGAAGTCAATAACGAAAAACTGGAATGAGTAAAACATATGATGTAAAATAATTTCGTAACATTGATAAGAATTAGAAGAAAATGGTCAACAAAGTAAGTATGTAAATCTAGCTATTGTTTCTAAAGCTCTATATGTTTTTAGTGACCATGTCATTAATCATTACAAAAAAGTGTCCAGGAAGTCAGTCCTAGGTCATCATTGATTAGATTTTTTAAACCTAAGTCACCTAGAATACTTTATAACACAAATGATGGCAAAGAAAAAAAAAAAGAAAATCTTGCAGAAAAACATGTTTATCGAGAATAAATTATATTTACATAAGATAAAGACATCTACTTTGTAAACAGTCGAAGTGCTATTCTGGTTGTTTTGCTGGATTTTTTGTTTAGACAACGTAGCGCTGTATCCCATTTGTCACTTGTGATAAATGTAACTAAAAGTTTGTTGATTTTGCACAGAATTTTTGCAAAATCTCCTTCCCCTTAATTTTCTTTCAACCATTCATAGCTGTTAGAAGATTTCAGTAAAAAAAATTTAAAAAAAAATACGGGAATGCGATTATAGAATTATGGAAATTCACAGATCTCTTCTCAAATAAAAAAAATCTTACAGATCGATACGGGTAACTGAATTAAAGAGTTTCGACAAATCGACAAGTACGTAACCAGGACCAAACATTAGGTCCGGCTCTAGATTTTACAGGACGGGTGAGATAAAATACGTCATCAATCAAATTTTTTAACTCCTAAAGTAATCTGGAACTAAATTTTATTAATTAATTTTACGAGGATGGTTCAAAAAGTACTTGAATTTGAAGACAGATGGCATCATTAAGTTAAATTGTTGTTACTGTTGGGTACAGTCGTCTATTAAACGGAGTCGAAACAAATTTGACATTGATTCATAAGTTAATTTCGATTTCGTAGTCATTTGCTGCCAAATCAAAATTTGATTGCAGCTGCGTCGAGTTGTCGGAGTAAATTTGTATCGAGTTGTCACCGTGAACGACAAATGGATTCATCGTTATGAACCGGAAACCAAGCAACAAACAAAACAATGAGTTCTTTCGATGATCTACTCCAAAGAAAGTGAGGATGATTTCATCGACCTGAAAAGTTATGACGAAGAATTTTTGAGGTGCAAAAGGTGTCATGATCACGAATACGAGTAACTGAGACTTAGACAGCTGTCTAGTGAGTCATGATGCTTACTAAAAATAAACCATTTTCAATGCTACAAGCGCAATCTTTTGGATTTCTAAGGACTTATTGAATGACCCTAATATTACACGGTTTATATATGTTCATTTAATAGAATACAGGGCTGTTATACATATTAAAATAACTTACAAGTGCATATAAAATTTAGAATATTACAATTTTTTGTTTTGTTTTTGTTATTAAAATCATTGGGTTGGGATCATTTCAGTATAAAAAATATTGATTTTCCTTATTTGACTTTGCCTTTAGAAAGAATTCTAGTCAACAACAATGAACTACTTCTCTTGTTTCAAGGGCCTGCACATATTTAACCCTTAAAAGTTATCATGAATGAAAAATCACCTTATGTAAACTGTTACTCTAATATTATTTTAAAAAACCCGAATTATATATATTAGAGAGTGAAATTATTAAGAGCTGTGAAAACATCTAATGCTATTTGTTCCAACTTATGTTGCGAAAATCTTTCTCTTTGTTCTCTGCGACAAAAACATAATACAGAAACAGATTGGATGCTGAAGAGGACATAAGGTTGCAGATTTCTACAATTATTCGAGGCATAAAAATACTTTGCAATAAAAAACAATCACAGCTAAGTCATTAAAAATATTGTCTTATTAATTTGTTGTAATTTAAACTATTGTTGCTTTTGTTTATTATTCGTAGAATATATTTTAGAAAACCGATAAACGTCATTAACTGCCTTTCCATTCATTATTTTAATAAGATATTTGTAATGTGATAAAACAAAGATGCTATAATAATTTTGTAAATTTGAGAAGGATAAAGTTTTGATATCCCACATTTTTTCTGCTCTTGGATCAAAAGATTCCTTCAAGAAATCGGTAAGCTCAAAGGGTTCCCCAATGTGTAAAAGGCTGAATACCACTGTCTTAAGTGAATGTGTTTTTAAAATTACTTCATGTAGATTTAATTTGCTGTTAAGTACCAACGTTATAATTTTTGTTTCTAGTAAGACAATTATAAGCTGAGAGCTAAGGAAATAATTATTTTAGAATTCTTTTTATTCTCATTTTATTTTAATTGTTTTATAGCCACGAAGATAATTTTATAATATGACGTTCCCCCAAAAAAATAAAATGGAAAAAATTATGCTAGATATATACTTTATATCTTTATTTTTTACATATATCTTTTAAGGGCTAAGTTTTTGAAATATCTAATTTAAGGGAATTCTAATTCTTATTCATTAGTTCTCATTCTTATTCACTTATTCTTGTTCACTTAAATTAGAATATCTGCAGTTTGTGTTTGAAAAGTATTACAAATTTATCTTTATTCATCTTATTTTTTTTATTGATCTTTTATCTATATATATATATAAGCGAAGTACCACTGACTGACTCATCAGGAGATCTCAAAGACTATACAACCGATTAACTTAAAATTTAGCATAGTTACTCATTTTGCGATGTAGACGCTCTCTAAGTACGGATTTTACGGAAGTCTTATCCAAAATGTAATTTTCATCCGTTAATATACTCTTATCCATCGGTTATGTAATTTTTGGCGACTTTATCGCCAAAAATTATATAACCGATGCCAAACGGAATATATTTTTTATATGTATACTGTGTATTTTCACTAATTAAGTTTACTTGATGAGATTTGCGCATGCGAAATGGAAAAATACTACCAAATAATTTTATATTGAAGCGCTAATGGATGATTGGCAAGATTTTGGAGATGGGGCTCTTTATGTGAAATTTCGTACATATCGAAAATAGGAAACGTACATGTTTAGCGATAGAAATAAATGAGTTTGGAATCCCACGGTTAGTAAAAGTGTAGTTTAGCCCCAAAACTTAGAGGGATTTTGAAAGATACTAAAATGGCGACTTCTTACGGAG
The DNA here is from genome assembly GCA_019974015.1 of Nephila pilipes. Classification (NCBI taxonomy): domain Eukaryota; kingdom Metazoa; phylum Arthropoda; class Arachnida; order Araneae; family Nephilidae; genus Nephila; species Nephila pilipes. The sequence continues at coordinate 99,193 of BMAW01051349.1, read as the reverse complement.
TAGCGCACATGCAAGACAATCTTCGTTTACTGGAGAACCTCGCTACATGCATGAACGAACTCAAGACGGTAAGACATACGTAAGACATTTTTGGACGTCCCGACTTGCTCGACTTTTTTTTTTAGTATTGCAAATTTACGACAAAAATCTTAAGATAGGACACGATGTCATTGCGAGTGTATTTCATTCGAAAGTTAAGCACATGATGAATCTTTTAACAAAATATTGTATCTTTTTCAATATTAGGTGTAACATGTATACGGTGGAATGAGTTTTATCCATATTAAATATATATGGGGTGACTTTTCACTAATTTTTTTTTTTTTTTTTCTTATATTTTTCAAAGTGGTGGATAATCATTATTACAGACAATCAATTTCTAAAAATTTTAAATTTAGATTATCATTATCGTTTAAAAATTGAAAATTTTCTTGATATTTTATGTATAGGTTGCGAAATATAATATTATCGTCTGCCCAGCGAAACGGGTGGGTATCAGCTAATTATATATATTTACTCTATACTTATATTAATAAACTATGCAATTAATAACGTAAATATGTTAAATACTACTAATACTATAATAATGTTAGAATAATATTATTTTCGTAATATTGAAATATTATTGCATAGTATTTTTTAACGAAAGAATTCATGAAATATGTTATGGTGTATGTTATATTGTTCCTTTCATATTTATTATCGAGTAACGCTCTTAACCCTTTGAGGGGGGCGAATGTTATTATAAAATATTTTTAAAAAGTTATACAGGCAAGGGAGGTATGTTGATCATGCTGATAAAAAAGATACAATTTAAAAAATTAGCAGTCCCCGGTTCAGAGAGGGGAGGTTGCACAGTGCAAACACGAACGGGCACAGTTTTCAAGCTGCAAACGCGGGAAAATGCGTTTGCACTGTGCAAACGGTGTCCCTGAAAGGGTTAAAAATAAAAATTTAAAAAGGATAAATAAAGGAATCTATCATTACTCTCAAACTTTTTTCTAGTACTGACACTGCCCGACCTGTCCCCTCTGGCTACATATCTGCTTAACAAGGTTTTACTGCAATTTGATTAAACTATTTAAGTTAAAATACGAATTTCTTTTGCATTGGAAATGTATTTTCCCTAGTATGGAAAAAAATTCACATTCTTTGATTGTTCGAAAAATTGAGAACCAATCAATTGTAAAAAGTCGAGCGATTTAATCAGTAGTAATTAGAAACGAAAAGAAAAATATGTCAATTTCTTAAAGGTTAGCAATGAAAACTTCAGTCAGTTCTCTCGTTAATTTATTCCGGTAGGATGAAAGACTGACTTGGGACAAAACAATATTTCTCCTATCTCATCCTTATTCAATGTTCATTATTGCCTTACAAAAGGACGACTCGTCTTTCTTTTTGATATTGGTCATCCGGTTAATGCCCATAACGACCTTTCCGTTTTCAAACCGCGTCAGTAATTTCATTCTGAAGGTCGTTTCGTTTTCTTCCCCCAATTTGCAACAGCTAGCGTAATTGAAAGCTGATGGAAGAAACAATTGGTCGTCTTTCTTGAGCAATCGTATCAACCCACGCACAATGATACTGTTCGGAACTCACCAATTCGAGCTTTGGTCGGGTTAGAGTGAACTGTCAATGTGGGTCAATGTACGCGACCCTCGCATTGACCTATTTGGACAAGTAATCCTCATGCAATGTGGATGAGTACGCCGTATCCTGTTACTGCTCATTCACGACTTTTGAAATAGCACCTCCCTCATTTATTGGAACTGGAGTTTATAGCAGTCACACACTTACCAATCTTTCGAATTGGTAACAGAAACAAAGGGCAAGGTTATTTAATCTAAATGACTGATACATATTACATAATAACTTTTATTATAGCATATGATAATGTTGTTTAGTAATTTTTATCGTAAGAATCATTTCCATTTCCATTCTTTGTTTATTAAAGAAAAAAAATTTTTCGTTTGAAATAAAATAAGGGTTGGAGAGCAAGATTATATCTGATCAAGGCCTTATAATTCCATACACACATACATACAGTTCATTGCGTTACCAATTCGTACTCTCTGAATTGTGTACCCTTTATTAACGTTTTGATGCAGCCGCTGTAGCCGCGGGATCATGGTCGTGAGCTTATGTCCAGCGTCGTTTCCGTCAAGTCGTGGGTTCGAGTCCTGATTCCACTAAAAATCCGTCTTGTAGCAGAGCTAATGCACATTAAACCTGTTTAGTTTAGTATAGTTTTTATTAACGTCGCACTAGAAGCAACACGAGGGCTATTGGCAACGGACCTATTAATTTTGACATACTATTATTATTTATAGGATACCCAGAATTTAAAGTAGTCAGAGTAGAGCAACCTCCACATATATTTCAAAGAAATGATATCGATTTTAATAACAAAGAAAACATACTATCATTACTTATAGAATTCCCAGAGTTTTTTCTTCTAGTAGTCGACGTAGTTTAGTTTTTATTAACATCGCACTGGAAGCAACACGAGTCTATTGGCGATGGACCTATTAATTTTGAACCTCGGTCAAGTGACGAGGACGACACCTGAGCTGGCACCCCCCCTCTCCTAACTTCCACACCACGCCAACGGGAGGACTTTGGACCCCGACAGATTTAACGTGCATCAACCCCGGCTAAACGGCGGATCTTTGGCAGCCGAGGAATGATCCCGCGACTGAACAAAAACCACCGGTCACGAATCCGAAACCATGACCTCTAGGCTACCGCTGCCACGCACATTAAATCTGTCGAGGCTCACTGTTATATTGGGCGGATGAGGAAGTTTGGAGAGTGGAGTGTCAGCTCAGGTGTCGTCCTCGCCACTTGGCCAAGGTCCGTCGTCAATAGCTCTCGAGTTGCTTCTAAGTATGGCATTAATAACCTACCAATCAGTCAAACACATTACATAGATAAGAAAAGAAATTCTAAATCACAACACCTTATTAGAATTTAGCTCGATGTATATACAGATTTCACTGTGTGTGTGTTGACTTTGTGTTTTGTATTTTTCTATAGTGTAACGTGACATTAAATCGAGAAAATAAGAATGGATATCCTTTTCTATTGTTGTAATAAACCTTTATGGATCGATGATGTTTACAGAATGTTGTCTTCTCTGAAAGAATGCTCCATAAATAAGAAAAGATAAGTGCCTTTTTACTCTCCTTTATGTAAGAATTTGTAGTTTTTGGACTAACAAGAAATTTCGATTGACGAATTGATTTTTTGCGATTTTCCTGCAGGACTAGTGGCCGAGGTAGCCTAGTGGGCATAGTCGTGGATACGCAGCCAGCGTTACTTTCGTCGAGTTGAGGTTCGAGCCCTGAAGTCACTAAAGACCCGCCGTGTAGTGGCGCTGATGTACATTAAATCTGGTTGAGGTTTGAAATACTCCCAAGAGCATGTTGTGGAAGTCTAGAGAGTGAAGTGCCGGCACATGTGTCGTCTTCATCACTTGAGCGAGGTTCAAAATTTATGAAGTCCGTCACCAATAGCCCTGCCCTTCGGTCTCATACTGTTAAGATCATAAAAAATAAGCTTCTTTCTGACCGAGAGTTTTGGGGGTCAGCTAGTAATACTGGTATTCGGGTTCAATCCCATATTTCAAAACCAAATTTGAATTTCTTAAAAAATCCAATTCAGGTTTTATTACTTGCTTCTTAATTGGTCATAGTCCCTTCGTTTGTTATTTGAATCAATTTAATTTGAAAAATACAAATTTATGTCTCTGTGGCTCTGTTGGAAATGCTGACCACTACGTTTCCTCTTGCCCTTTTACCAAAAGTTTTCATTTAAAATGTTCTGTTGTTGAAGCAAAGCTTATTTAGCTGAAGTCCATGAGTGAAAATCCTAATTTGCATTTCAAGCTTAAATCCTGTATTTTTATAGCTCGTAAAACTACCCAACAAATTTCATAATTGTTTCAATATTTGATTACACTTTTTAATATTTTAATTTTCCTTAATATGTGCTTATAATTGTTTAGATGTATATATTTTTGTCTAATACTCCATTTTTAGTTCGCGAGTTTGTGGACGCCTTTTATATTGTGCCATTTAACCTGATATGTCTCCTGTTATACGTCTTATTTCTGCAAGAAAAAATTTTGCTGTTAATTTTTATTTCTGTCATGTACATTTTCTGCTCTGTAAACACATTGTAAGCTTTTATTTATTTCTGAATTTTGAAATTATATAATGTCTTATGTTCTTTGTTCCAACATTTATCTGTTACATCTTATCCCAACAACAAGTGTTGTGTCTTACCCTTTATTGTTGACTGAGGCCGCGGTAGCCTAGTGGTCAAGGTCGTGGACTAGCGGCCGGCGGTTTTCGTTCAGTCGCGGAGTCGATCCTTGGCCGACAAAGACCCGCCGTGTAGCTGGGGCTGATGCACGTTAAATCTGTTCGGGGCCCAAAGTCCTCCCGTTGACGAGGTGGGAATGTTAGAAGGGGGGGGGGGTGCCAGCTCTGGTATGTCGTCCTCGTCACTTGACCGTGGTTCAAAATTACGAGGTCCGTCGCTAATAGCCCTGGTGTTGCTTCTAGTGCGACGTTAATAAAAAAAAAAATTAAACTAAACTTTATTGTTGACTACCGTCTAACCTAATTTACAAAATAAACACGTGCAATTTGTGACATATTACGTACGTACACTACATGCTTAGAAGTATTGTATCATATGTAATACTTTTTAACATATGGATGATCAAAAGAATAACTGAATTACTATATATGTGTGTGTGTGAGTGTGTGTACATTTATTTTTCTTTGAGGCTTAGTCTTTACACGATATGGGCTCATATAATAAATAAATCCGTAATAAAACCAAAGGAAACACGACGAAAGGCAGGAAAGCACAAAATGGAATTTAGCAAAATAAAGTGATCGCGCTATATCGAATCAATGTTAAACCAGGAAGCTCTAAGCGGGGTTTTAGAGTACAATACACTAGTCTGTGTTTTAAGTTTGGGTCAAGAGCTTCGTTTATATTTGACGGGTTTATTGCGTAACTTAGCACTACATCTGCGAAAAGGACTGTTGCGACGAACTATGAACCGAAATCAAATATAATGAGGATGACGATTCAATTCCTCACTCTCAAAATTTCCTCATTCTCTCTATGTGAGATTAAATGGGATGGTTAAATTTGTGCAGCGGTCTTTCTTGATTCACGGGCCGCGGTAGCCTAGTGGTCATAGGTTTTGGATTCGTGGCCGGCGGTTTTCATTTAGTCGCGGGTTCGATCCTTGGCCGCCAAAGGCCCACCGTGCACCTGAGGCTGGTGCACGTTAAATCTGTCGGGGGCCAAAGTCCTCCCGTAGGCGTGGTGTGGAAGTTAGGAAAAGGGGGTGCCAGCTCAGGTGTCGTCCTCGTCACTTGACCGTGGTTCAAAATTACGTGGTCCGTCGCCAACAGCTCTCATGTTGCTTCTAGTGCGATGTTAATAAAAACTAAACTAAAACTAAAACTTTCTTGTTTCACACGAATATCTTCGGGGTTGGGGGGGAAGGCCCAGGTTCAAATATGCAATCTGTCACCCACTAAGTTATAACGTAACCATCTACTTAAAGGTGTGTACATAATTGCGAGGTGAGTTGCTCGTTGACTCTTCGTAAGTACTTTATGTTCGTAAGTACTTTAAAAGCAATCATTAATAAATTAAATATCCAATAGAAAATATACGGAAATATGAAGTGGTGCGGTTGACAATTTAACTCCTGCATTAAGTGCTAGAGTATTTAGCGATGCTCGTAGCTTACAATATATTCTTGTAATGGTTTAAAATAAACTGATGAATAAGGGTCCGGAAATCACTCAGGAGATAAAAATTAATTAATAAAAATTTTAAAAAAAATTAGAAAAAAAAATTAGCTTAGAGTCGTTGAAAATTAGCTTTAGAGCTCCAAAATTTTGTTTTCAGAGAATTAGAATCGCCCTGTGTGTGACGTAAATTACGCAACCAGAAAAAACTGAAAAGGTTAAATTATTGTAATTAGTTTGAAGATAAAAGAAACCCCGTATTTTAAAGGATTAAAAGGAACATAGTGTTTTAAAATAAATTACTTCCTTTATAAAAACAAAATTAAGGTTTGATATCTGGAAAAGAACCTTCAGATGAATCACAGGGTTTGTTTACTTTGTAAAACGTAATATCTTCTCAGAAACAAATTTTGGTATCTAATTTACTGAATGGGTATCACAAAATTTACTATACAAAGAAAGTTACATCTGCGAAAACAAATTTTAAGAATCGGAAAAAAAAAATCCTCTGTCAATTCCTAAATTTGGGAAACAATGGTGACCAATATTCTCTTTTTTTTCGACCGAATAATGAACCTTTAGCTATAAGAAAAAAAATAATAATAAAGATTTTTTTTGTATATAATAAAGATTTTTTTTTGTATATAATAAAGATTTTTTGTTGTATATAATAAAGATTTTTTTTTTGTATATAATAAAGATTTTATTTAAAGATTGACTAAAATGCATAAAAGTAATTTTTAAAATAAAATAGTAGTTAATTTATAAGAGCTTGAAGCGCTCAATTAAGATACCTAGGTAATTACCGATAAATTAAATAACATAGCTACTTATATATGAAATCAAAAGAAGTATTAATGCCACAATCTTTCACAAACTAAATGTTATTCTACATTAAAAAAATATTTTAAATATTTTAGACCATATTTAAATAAAAAAAACTCGATTAAAAAATTTTTTTTTAACCTCCTAAGGGGCTATTGTTTTAGTTAACCCAAAAATGTCGAACCTGACCACTTTTCAAAAATATATCTTGTTGTTGCGTATATTTTTGATCTCTTCTTTCACCAGTAACGAGCTTAATTTTCAAAAATACGTCATAATAAATTTCTCCTGATTTTTTTTATTGTATTGAGATAAAATATATGTAATATATGTATGATGCCTGCTTTCACCACTAATGAATTTAATTTTCAAAAATACGTCGTAATAAATTTCCCCCAATACTTTTATTGGATTGAAGTGAAACAAATATAAAAATTAAGTATTTTATTTACTTATCGATTTATGTATCACCTTAAATCATATGTATACTGGAATCAAAATATGACTGAAAATAAATAACATTATTCCGAATTTTAAGTTGTGAGACAGCCTTTTTTTTAAGCCACCTAAGGGGCTATTGTTTTAGATGGATCACTTTTGGCGTACCAATTCCCTGTTCAATTTTTTATCGATTGCTTCCATTTTAATTACATTTAGCTTAAATATATTCAATTTAATAATTTACCGTTTGCTTTAATTTTAATTGCATGTAGCTGATATAATATTCAATTGAATAATTAATCGTTTGCTTTAATTTTAATATCGGAAAAGTATTCTACTGTCCATTTCTCGATATTTCATCGTTTACTTTAATTTCTGATATTTAATTGAGTAATTTAATAATAATTATAAAAAAAAAGTGCAACTTGGGTGGCTAAATCTGTTCTTTGTAAAGCTTTGAATAGAATTTTTGTATTCATTTTTTTAACTTATACTCATTAATACATTTTATGCTGGCAATTTAAGACTAAATAGCAATTAACTGAGCTATACACGTGTGCAAAATTTGAACTCTATTGGACGTTGTTAAATGCTACGTCAAGGTCGATTTAAACCCGTCGCAGCTTGAGTATACCATAGTATAGTGTAGTCATCGGAGTTGAGTTCTCATTTTGAATTTGATATATATACATACATACATATAAACATAGCAAGCTGAATAAAAAGCTTGTAATAAGAAGAGAACTGAGTCTTTTGCGACTAGCACCCCACTGAACGCAAACGACGCTGCACACTTCACAGCTGTATAATTTACAAAAAATGATGAATAGTTCCCTTCCGAAAATAGAAATAATTATCACACGAAATTGCATTTTCTTTTATCCTCATGAATTATTGAGGAAATTCTGAAGATGACCGTCAAGAAGCGTTCCATTGCCTTTGTTTCCAATATTGACATCATTACGAGATGCAGCTAAATCGCTCCATTTGTACTTCTGTGCCACTGAGTTTACTGAGGAGGCTATTGTTTAGCTCATTAGTGGTCGCTCAGTGACGAGAAACTCAAGAGCCGAGTTGCACGTGACCATCTCTTTGGATCGTTGGAAAGAAGAACATAAATTTTCAAACACTTTTTGAGTAGATTTTTTTATCGGGAACTCTGTCCAAGCTATTCATAAGGATTAATTAGATCGAGTTTAATAAAATCATCTAAAATACGTGACAGGTTTGAACTGTGAAAGAGGTTTAATTTGATAAAAGCGGAAATAATTAGCTAATTCTTGGTATCATTTTTACCGCTGGAGCTGCCACCCTATCTATCAAGATGATGGATTCAAAAATTTTTGCTTGAAATAATAATAAGTCTTTTGTGAAAATATATCACTAATTATTTTCATAATAGGAAAGAATATTACAGATATTAATTTATTATGCGATAAAAATAAAATTTCTAAAATAAAGTGAGTAACAGAAAATAGTTATTCAATGTTACTAATTTTGGGGTTGATTGAGAAGATATACTTATTTAGAAAATTTTACCGATTAAAATAAACTAATCAAATTTAACTGAATTTTTATTTGGGAAGTAACTTTTTACGAGCTTTTTCTGATCAGAATAAAAATAATTGTGTCATTTCAAATTATAAAAAACTTATTAGCTATAGTTTACTCCTCACAGTGAACGAATGTCTTAGAAAAATATAAAATTCTTTTATTTATTGAACAATTTTTAGCTTGCTTTTCAAGTAATTATATACTATGTTTTGGAGGAAAATTTCTAAACTTTTTTAGTGGAAATTCTGAATGTTTGTATAGAACACTTGTGAACAAAATATAACCTTAAAAAGCTCCTTAATATTACTATTTGTTCCTAAATAATAATGAATATTAATTTAAATATTTTATGCCTCTAGATTGACTGTATATTAATATCACATTTAGAAGCAACACGATATCTATTGACGAGGGACCTCGTAATTTCGAGCCACGATCAATTGACGAGGACGACACCCGAACAAGCCCCTTTCTCTCCTAACTTCCACACCACGCCAAATTATGGACTGACACTCGGCAGATTTCACGTGCATCAACTCCACTATACAGGGAATATTTAGTGGCATCAGTTCTCGATCCTACGACTGGACTGAAATGACGTCAGGCACGAGCTTGCAACTGGGACCATTGGAATAGTTTTAGGGGATAATTAAAACTAGATAATTTATTTTTTGATTGAATTTCATCTGTTTTTTGGTATTAGCTTAATTTGATGAAGGATAAACTTTACTCAGTAAAGTCTCTCTCTTTTAGTATATAATTACTTCGTTATTAAGTATATATTCCTTAGCATAATTCTCTCTCTCTCTCTCTTATGCAGCCACCAGGAGAGAATTTTCTCATATTTACCTTCAGTTTCATTCAAATTGAAACAAGATGAATCACATTAGATAGAAGGTATCTAATTTTTTTTTTTTAAAAAAAAAGGGGGGATAGAAAAGAAAGTATGTATTATTGAATCTTGCCATTATCTCAAGAATCAATGGACAAATACTAAAAAGAAACGAAGTTTTAATACTAAAATAAGGAAAAAAACACATTTATTCTCTGAATTTAGAAGTGATACAGGAAAAAAATACTGGAAAAACTGAAATGAAAGTTATATACGAGGATAAATATAGAATAATTTTAAAATGTATAAAAATTATTACAGCTTGTTTTCTCAAATTGATTTACAGTGTTTGTGAAACATTATTTTAATAACTTTTTTCATCTACGTTATTCACGTTTAAAAACGTAAAAAGCGTATTTCTAGCTGAATTGAGAATGATATTTTGGATGAAGTAGACTGACACACACACACACACAGAGAGAGAGAGAGAGAGAGAGACTTTTTTTTACGCCTCGTTTGAATAAATCAGAAAAATCCATTTATGAACAATAATTTTTATGCTACAAATAGTGCATCATAGAAACGTTTCAAGAGAAATTTGTTTTCCAACATTACCATTCGACATTATCATTCACACTTATATCTTAGAACTTATATATTGAACAAATATATAGATTCATTATTATAGAAGAAGTACGCATGCGCCAAACGCTAGCAACCGATAGCTGTTTAGCATGAAGCCTTTTCTTTCGAATGCAGTGCCTCTCGCTTCTATAAGCAAATCCGTACAGCCAAAGCCGAAGTTCGTATTAGTTATTTTTGTTTCACCGGAAAAGTTATAAGTGAGCAACGAATTGTGAAATTTCACATGAAATTTATACTTTATCAAAAGAAGCGTGTGGCGATGAATGCTTATCGCGTGCTCGTGTTTTTGAGTGGTTTGAGCATTTTCAAGATATTTGGGAAGATGTTGAAGATGATTCACGCCCGGGTCGCCCTTCCACGTCAAAAGTGGACGGCAATATAAAAAAAAATCAGTAAACTGGTTCGATCTGACCGTCGGTTAAGTATTCGTGCGATTGTTGAAATTGTAGGAATTGACAAAGAATCCGCACGGCAAATTTTTCCACCAAGACAATGAGCAGGCTCTTTCCGCATTGCTTGTCAAGAGGTTTCTAGGCCAAGTACAGCACCCCAGTGTTAGACCACCCGCCTTATTCGCCGGATCTTGTGCCATTAGACTTCTGTCTGTTTCCTAAGGTGAAGTCTGCATTTAAAGGAACAAGATTTGAGTCCGTTGAAGCTGTGAAAGAGAAAGCGACACGCGTCCTGAAGGAACTAACAGAAGACTTTCAGCAGTGTTTCGAACAATGGAAGACTCACATGGAGCGTTGTAAGGATACAGAAGGAGTGTACAGTGAAGGTGATAATAAGTAAATATGTATGGCATCAAAATAAAATGTTTTATAGCGTCATTATCATTATTTAATAGCCACACCCCAGATATAACTGTAAAGCACTCAACAAATGGGCATAGTATTTAATGAAATATCAAAATTTAAAATAAGTCACCGTATTTATGTTATTTGGGTGGAATTTTACTTTGATAACTCAAAATCGAGAGATAATGAATAATAAACAATGAATATCGCATTTATGTAGATATATTGGAAAATTATCATTTTCATTATCATATCATACACTAATTCTCCAATTTTAGAGCTTTAAAAAATGGCAGTTAAAATCTGGAACATCGGTAACCTAAACCTCTGCAGTTTATTCTACTTATAATAGAGTTAGTGATCTAGAACACATTCTGCGTTAACTTGCATCAGTTACACCTTCCATAGAAATGAACTCAGGGACATACTCCAAATAAATTCCCGATACATTGTCATCTTCTGAGAATTTTTGGAGAAAGCTATACCGAACAAAACAAAACAAAAAAAAATTACAGCTTTTTTTCAGCGGATAAAAAACTTTTTAAAAAGGGGTAATGGCGTTTGTTGCCCTACATCCCTCATCATTCAATCAATCAATCAACTTAAAGAGCTTTTATGTCTTAAATATCACTCATGTAACAAATTCCTGAAAAATAAAAGGAACGTTATGTCTACAGAACGTTTTTAAGAAATAATATTGGGGCCTTGCCAACAGTTTACTTGCATTACGTTGTATGTGATATTAATTACATCTCACATAAAAAAAGGAAAAAGAAATTCCTCCAGACAGGGGCGTACCCAGGAGGTGTGCAAAGGACACATGACCCTCCTAAGATTTTTTCTCGAGATTGAAATATTTCACAAACACACAAGACAATTCTTTTATTATACTATTATATATTGATATTCTAAATTTTAAACATAAGAACTTTTTCCTCTTCATGTTAAATTTTTTTTGTCACGAAGAGAAAAAAGGTTTTCATCTTATCTAATTCCTGAGAAAAGAATAGAAAAGTCTTTGATGTCCCTGAAGGAATGTCTCTAACCCAGTGTTCGTAGATGAAGAGAGGGAGGATGGGGGTGCATTCCTAAAGAAATGCACCTCCTGAAAATGCAAATTTTATTCTCATTGTATCTTAATTATTTTTCTTAATGATCTATTTATGATAAAATTATATCCATACTTGAACAATTAAAAGAGCAGAAACAAGATTGTACAGCGTATTATTTACTTTTAACCAAGAGGTAATTTTAAACTTACAAAATGCTTCTGTTGTGACAAACACGATATGCACCCCCCCACCCCCCTAAAAATTATTATCTGGTTACGCCATTGCCTCCAGAACAGCAGATAAATATTGCAGAACGGAGAAGAAAACCTCAAATTTATTTCCGAAACTTTATATCTGTTTAAAAGAAGAAAAAAAAGACTCTAAATTAGCTTTCTGTGTACCGCCACATCCCTTTTGGCAGTTTCTGTTTCATTTCTCCGTGTTTCCTGCTCCCGATGCTTATCCAGCGTAGCAGGCAGGCAGACCCCTGTGAAGCGAAGGTAGCAGGTGCTGGGGACCTACATCAGGGGACATTTAAATGAAGGTGTGTGCATCAGCTGATGCTCCCTACATCCACCGGAAACTCGGAGGAGAACCACTCTTCCATCCTTATTGTTGCTGAGCTGGGTTTGCTTTTGCTTATTTGCTTGCTCAGGGAATGGTGGGATAGACCAGATCAGCTGTTCACTGCCATCGATTCTCATGTGCGAGTGCGGTTTTTTTAGGGGAGATCCCTGTTAAGGGTTTTTGTTGTGACCTGTAGTAAGGTTGTGTGTGTGATAGTGTAGAGTACGTTCAGGGTTGTTTCGGTTTCGATGCGTAAAAAAGAGAACTAAAGGAGGGCAGAATATAATCGCGGAGTTCGTAAAAAAGTTTTATTTTATTTTAAAAAAAAGAAAGAAAAGTTTCACTTAAAGATTTTAAAGTTTGCGGGTCAAGGTGATACATAGATCTTCTTTGTATCATGAAATCGATATTTAAAAAAAAAAAAAAAAATTGTAACTGCTATACATTAAAACGATAAAAATTTTGTAGCGCATATAGGCTTTTTAATTTTAAAGTTTTATGAATGGAATGTTAAGAAGAATTTGTAGTTTTCGGTAATTAATAAGTTTAATAATTTTCGAAGCAATAAAACGTAGTTAAAGCCTTTACTTTTTTTTTTATCATTATTTAAATTATTTGTTAGAATATACAAGAATAATGTTTTTAAAATATTGATAGAGGTCATTAAAATTTCATGGTGAATTTTTTAATGAAAAAAAATTTAATGTATTTTTATTATTGTTGAAACGGAGAAACTTAACTACACACACACCCTGAACTAATAACGGGATGGATTAATATAATGACCTAGCCAGAGATATCTCTAGAATAAACAACGCATTTAATTTTAAAGCTAAGAGAAAGGAATTAGGCGTATTTAATTAATCAATAAATTTTAAACTATAGAAAATTTCATTATTCTTTCTTAAGGCGTGAGAAATTTTTCATGGCCACGTTTTATCTCTATTCTATGGGAGTACAAATTAAAAAAAAAAATGTTTATTAAAAGTAAACGTAAATTTATTTAAGAAATGATATAAATATCTTGATTTTAATAACAACAATAAATGTATCCACTATTTCAAAGCGTAAGAGAAACAAAAATTTATAACTATCGAAATGAGAGAGAGTTTGTACAAGTGGTCGTATAATTTTCAAGAATAAATGTATTAGGTCTACACACCGGAAAGTTCTGTCCGTTTGTGAAGTAAAAGAAAATAATAAATTTTTCATACATTTAATATTTATTGTGTACTATATTTTCCATCGTTACTTAAGAACTCTTGCCAGCGAGATGGTAATTTATAAATACCATTTAAAAAAAAATGCCTTATCTTTAGAGGCGAATAGCTCGAGTAGTGCTAGGGTGACGAATGCTTCAGTCTTGATTTTTTTTCTCTTTCAAACAATTTTGCAGGGAGATAAACAAATGATTATTAGAGGGTGCTAGATCTGAGGAGTATGGTGGATGCGACAGAAATTCCCAGCCTAGCTCTGTAATTTTTTTTGACGAACCTCCAAAGCAGCATGCGGTTTAACATTATTATGATACAATATCATATGCTTCATATTGAACATCTCCGGTCCCTTTTCTTTTAGTGCTTTGCTTAAATCATCCATTTGCTGACAGTATCTCTCCGAATTGAGCTTTTTGTGAGGTTGGAAAAGCTCGAAATGTATTGATTCTTGACGTCCCCCTCCCCTATACACGGCGTTCTCTTATTCAGGCTGAATCTGGATGACCGCCCGACCCGGGCGTCATCTTGTGCCATCACTAGATTCAATTATTAAACAATACGACACAAATAATCAACGAGTCACCCGAACAATCTTTAAACAATTTATTAACATATATTTACTATGACAACAACTCCGTATGCTCTCCCGGGTAATATTTCTATTAGCCTCAAATTCACCCACCAATAGTAATCTAACAGACTCTTACCACTAATCCTTCCTCGACTGCAACTCAGACTGGATCAACTGTTGAGAACAACAGCAATATACTTTTAGCAGCAATCTTTACTCGAACCCTCTATTTCAATCTCTATTTCCTCCTTCCTCTTATCTATCATTTCAGCTTCACTTCTCCCACAGCCTCTCTCTTTCAACCTCTCTACTCCTTCAGCCTCTCTTTCAGCTACACTTGCTACTTTCAGTCGGAGTTTATATATTTCCTAACTCAACCACTTCACTTCATTTCTAACTGCTTTACGTAATAACTTTACGTATCACGTTTCATTTTTGGTTGGGCAAAGGTTGTTTATCGAAAGCAATCAATCTCAATTAAAAGTCCCCAAGGTTAGTGAATAGAAACCGCGAATAGCCCAATGTCACATGTCCATGCTGCAAGTGTGCTCTTTTCCTTACGATGCATTCCAATATAATCCATTTTTCATCACCAGTTATCACCCGGTCCAAAATGGGTTTGTTTTCGTTCCAAGAAAACAGAGATGTGTATACGACGTTTCGGTGAAGTAAATTTTTCTCACTTAATTCACGAGACACCCGTCTGGAATGTTTATAGATCAATCCTACAAACGACGGAAATTATACTGTATAATAAGTATTACAAAATGTGTGAAAAATATATTATTTTTTTTCACTTCACAAACGGACAGAACTTTTCGGTTGAGTTAACGTTTTCTGTTTCACGTATTGAAAGGAAAAGGTGATAACAATATCATTTCTTAGTGCTTTCCTCCGATATGGGAAGAAAAATTAAGAATGGTAATTTTTTGCTCACAGGAAACTAATGACTATTACTTATGTGTACTATATTTTACGCGAGCATATTTTAAATTTATTAAATGAAGAATTCACGGCAAATATTATTATTTTATTTATAATTTCAGAATCTATTTTATATAAATTTATTTACATATTTTATAAAAATTTGTTTACATATTTTATAAAAATTTATTTACATATTTTATAAAAATTTATTTACATATTTTATAAATTCATTAACATATTTTATATAAAACTCATTTACATATTGTATATAAATTCATTTACATATTGTATATAAATTCATTTACATATTTTATAAATTCATTTACAT